>JAXLNO010004743.1:0-70834 GCA_038087875.1 Malacoraja senta
CTCCCCTCTCCCTCACCCTCTCCTCCCCCATCCCTCTCTCCCCCACCCCCCTTCCCTCTCCCCATTCCCTACCCCAACCCCTTCCCTCTTTCCCCCAACCCCCCCACCCCCCTTCCCTCTTCCACCCCTTCCCCTCTCTCCCCCACCCCCTTCCCCCTCCCCACTCTTCACCCTCCATCCACTCTTCCCCTCTACCCCATCTCCCTCCTCGCCTCCCTCCCCCCTCCCCCACACCTCTCTCCCCCTCCCCTACCCATCTCTCCTCCCCTCTCCATCTCCCTCTCCTCACCCCTCTCCCTCTCCTCCCCTCCTCCTCCCACGCCCATCCCTCTCTCCCCACCCCCCTTCCCTCTCTACCCCACCCCCTTCCCTCTCACCCCGCACCCTTCCTCCTACCCCTCTGTCCCTCTTCCATCACTCCCCCTACCCCCCTCTACCCCTCCCTCCCCGCTCTTCCACTTCTCTCCCCCTTACCTCACCCCTCCCTTCCCCCTCCCTCCCCTCTCTCCCCTCACCCCTACCCCTCTGTCCCTCTTCCACCACTCCCCCTACCACTCTCCCCCTCCATCCCCACTATTCCACTTCTCTCCTCCCTTCCCCCACCCCCTTCCACTACCCCTCTCTCCCTCTTCAACCACTCACCCCTACCCCCCTCCCCTTCCCTCTCACCCACTTCCACCTCTCCCCCTCCCTTCCCATTATTCCACTTATCTCCCCCTATCTCCATCCCCCACCCCTCTCTCCCCCTCTCCATCCCCAATCTTAAACCTCTCTCCGCTCTCCCCCTCTCTCCTCACCCCTCTCCCTCCTCCCCTCACACCCCCTCTCTTCCCCCTCCCCCACCCCTCTTCACCCCCATCTCCCCCCACCCCCTTCCCCTCTCTCTTGCACCACTCCCCGCTACCCCTCACTCTTCCCCTCTCCCTCCCCCACCTCTCTCCCTCCCCCTCCCTCTCTTCCCCCTACGCCTCTCCCCTTCCCCTCTCTCCACCTCACCTCTAACATCCCCTCCCCACCCTTCCTGCCCTCCCCGCTCTCCTCCCACTCCCCACTCTCCTCTCCCCCACCCTGCTCTCCTCTCCCTCCCCAATCTCTCCCCTTTCCTCCTCTCCCTCTCCCCTCTCCCCTCCCCCTCCCCCCTCCCCCTCCCCCTCTCTTCTCTCCCCCACCCCGTCTCCCTCTCCCCTCTTCTCTCCCCACCCCGACTCCCTCTCTCCCCCTCACCCCGCCTGTGTGTTTGGGGGGTGGTTAGTGTGAGTGTGATGCCGCAGCCCCACCCCCCGCAAACTCGCGTTGGGGAAACAGCCAGTCAACAGTCTCTCTGTCTTTAAGAAGGAACTGCAGATGCTGGAAAATCGAAGGTACGCAAAAAAAAACTTGAGAAAATCAGCGGGTGCAGCAGCATCTATGGATCGAAGGAAATAGGCAACGCTTCGGGCCGAAACACGTCTGAAGATGGGTTTCGTCCAAAAGCGTAGCCTATTTCCTTCGCTCGATAGATGCTGCTGCACCCGCTGAGTTTCTCCAGCTTTTTGTTGTGTACCAGTCTCTCTGTCTCTCCCCTCTCTGCCCTTCTCTCTTCACAGCCCGCGGCTCGACTCATGCATGCCCGCTCCAAACAAACCCCCCCTTCACCTCTCTCCCCCATCCTCTCCTTCCTCTCCGCCCCCCTCTCACCCGTCCTCTCTCCCCCTCCTCTCTCCCCCTTCCTCTCCCCCTTCCTCTCCACCCTCCTCCTCCCCCTCCTCACAAAAAACTTTTTTCTAACATTAAATTTTCCACGTTTGTTACATCTTTACCATTTTGAAATTTCTAGATTCTTAACGATTGTCTTTAATTCTTAAAGACATTTCATTTCAAATACCTTTTTCTAAAATAAATTTGCTGTCTTTTCATTGACATCTTAGATTAAAAATCATTGTTTTTTCACTTTGTCAACATTGACTTTTTTTGTGTTTTTTTAAAAGATCGTTTGTGGGGGCGGGTGCTTAGTGTCTGTCACTGTTTGTGGAGGCGGGCACGCGCTTCTCCATTCAAACAGACGCTCTCATCTGTTTGTGGGGGCGCGTGCTTAGTGTGTGTGATGACACATGCTCCTCCCCCCCTTTGGTGCACGAGTCGCGCGCAGCTAAGCGGTTATTCGAATTCTTCACCAACCGTCATTCTGACTTTGCTTGTGAAGAGAAAAGTCCTGAATTGCATTTGTCTGATGATAAGAATCAGCTTTATTTTTATTGGATTGAATTTATTTGTTTCTCATTTACCTGATCATTATAAATCTTAAAGAGTGCATTTCATTTAAAAGATTAATTTTTTTAGATTAACATTTGATTGAATTTCATTGTTAATTTCTTTATTTTTATTACATTGAATTTTCTCATTTAACTGTTCATTATAAATCTTCAACTGAAACCGAATGTAGAATTGATTATTTTTGGAACAATAGAAGCAAGTTTGGAGCTGACTTCGTTTCAAAGGAGTTTTCTTAATTATGGCTTAATAACGGCAAAAAAAATGATACTGAAATTTTGGAAAAATGCTCCTACGCCAACAATAAAAATGTGGACTTCTAATATGTCGGAATTGTTACACCTAGAAGAGATGAGATCCTCTAAACAAGACCAATTCCAAAAGATTTGGTCTCCATATATCGACTTATTACAAACATAGGGTGCAACAAAATGTTGATAATAAATGGTTTTAGGACCTGGCGAGGGGTGAGTAAAGATAAGAAGTAGGTACATCCCTCTCATAATGTCCAATCTTACTTTCTTTTTTCTTTTTTCTTTTTCCTCCTTTTGTTTTTTTTCTTCTCTTTTTTAACTATTTCTTGTGGTTTAGGTTCATACGGGTGTTCCTGGACCACTCTTTCATTCACTCACTGACTATCTTTACTAACTCTTTCTATCCTTTTTCCCTATTAAAGTTTAAAATAAGAAGTGGTACAAGAACTGTATAAACTTACGTTATTGCAGATTACTGTAATGTAAAATACTTCTAATAAAAAAATTAAAAATAAATAAAGAAATAAATAGATAAATAAATAAATCATCAAGAGTGCATTTCATTTTTTTAATTAACATTTCATTGAATTTCATTGTTAAATTCTTTATTTGTTATTCATTGAATTGAATTATTTCTCACTTAACACTACTTTTTAACACTAACTTTTAATTTCAAATCCCCTCCCTCAATCCCCTCCCTCTCTTCCCCCTCCTCTCCCCTTCCTCTCCCCCCCCTTCCTCTCCCCCTCTCAAATTTTTTTTTCTAACATTACATTTTCCCCGTTTGTTACATCTTTATCATTTTTAAATTTCTAAATTCTTAATGATTGTCTTTAATTCTTAAAGACAACATTTCATTTCAAATACAGCATTTTTTAAATTTTCAATTGACGTTTAAATTGACAACATATTTAAAAGAAAATTTCATTATAATTGATAACTGATTTCATTGTGATTGATTTCATTATAGAGGAAAGGCTCCATTTTCAAGAAATTGATCTGTTTTTATTGACAACTGAGATTTCAAAACAATTTCTTTGTGATTTATTTCATTTGATCTGAAAGCTACCATTTGGAATAAATTCATCTGTCATCATTGATAACAGAGTGTGTTTGGGCTTTTTTTCATTCAGAAAAATTCAATTTTGAATAATTTCATCCAGTCTTCATTGCCAACTGAGATTCTGTTTTCAAATCATGCCAAGAGGAAGGAATAGACATACAGGACGGTCGTGTGATGAGAAAATGAAACATCGAGAAGTAATGAGGAGGAGAAAAGAACAACTGACTCAGCAAGAAAGAACACAACATCTCCGAGATAATCTGGAGATAAATCAGGAGAGAAGGGCACAACAGACACAGCCAGAAACATCTCAATGTCTCCAAGATAGTCGGGGTACACAGCGTGAGAGAAGTGCACATGAGACGAACCAGGAGAGAAGGGCACAAGAGACACAGCCTGAAACTTCTCAGTGTCTACAAGATAGTCGGGGTAGACAGCGGAAGAGAAGTGCACATGAGATGCAGCAAAAAACAACTCAACGTCTCAGAGAAAAACGAGAGAGCGCAAGAGAAAGGCTGAAGAGACGCATCAAGAAAGAAGTCAACGTCTCAGAAATCAACGAGAGAGGGAGGAGAGAAGGGATAAAGAGACGCTGCCAGAAAGAAGTCAACGTCTCAGAAATAAACGAGAGAGAGCAGGAGAGAATGACTCGAGAGACAGAGCCAAAAAGAAGTCAACGTCCCAGAAATCAACGAGAGAGAGAGCAGGAGAAAATGACTCGAGAGACGGAGCCAAAAACAAGTCAACGTCTCAGAAATAAACGAGAGAGGGAACAGGAGAGAAGGACTCAAGAGACAGAGCAAGAAAGAAGTCAACGTATCAGAAATAAACGAGAGAGGGAACAGGAGAGAAGGACTCAAGAGACAGAGCCAGAAAGAAGTCAACGTATCAGAAATAAACGAGAGGCGGAGCAGGAGAGGACTCAAGAGACAGAGCCAGAAAGAAGTCAACGTCTCAGAAATAAACGAGAGAGGGAGCAGGAGAGAAGGACTCGAGAAATGCATCAAGAAACAACTCAACACCTTGAGGAACATCAAGAAAGAATAAAAATGAGAAGGGATGCAGAGATGGGAGATGAAATAATTAGAAGGCTGGATGAACAACGAAATGCACGACTTACAAGGAGAAATATTAATGCTGATGTTGGTCAAATGACCAATGTTTGCGTTCATTGTCGAGCTAAACGCTACTCAGGAGAAACGACCCACTTTTGCTGCATGAAGGGTAAGGTCAACATTGCTCCTCTGAAAACACTCCCGAATGCACTCATTAATTTGTATACAGGTGACACGCCACAAGCACATGAGTTCCAAAAGAATATTAGACAATACAATTGCCTCTTTCAATTCACGTCATTTGGTGCCAAGGAAGTGGTGTCACATGGATGGAATCCTTCAGTGATCATTCAAGGCCAGATTCATAATTTCATTGGTTCTTTGATGCCTGACCAAGATCAACAAAGTAAATTCTTACAAATCTATTTCATGGACCCGCAAGATAGCATTGAGTTGCGAATGAGTATACTCCAAGATGCTGGTATTCAAAGGGACACTGTTGAAATGCTTGAAAACATGATAAGACTAAACAACCCTTACATTCATTCACTTGTGATGGCGATGGAGAGAATTAGAGATTTACCCGAGGCATCAATCGTTATTGATCCCAATTATCGGCCACCTTTCCAACATGAACGGAGGTTTAACACGCAAACTGCAAATGAAGTTGCCGTCCTCATAGCAAACAGTAATGAGCCTGTGGCAACATCACGCCACATTGTCTTGAGAAGAAGAGGAAGAGGAGGACCAGAAGGTGGTCTGCAAATCATTTCAGAGTCCCATAGGTCTTATGACAGTTTTCAATACATCCTTTTCTTTCCACTTGGTGATGACGGGTGGCATTCACAACTCCAAATGAGTACCGGCAGAAAATTGACACTAATGCGATATTATGCATATAGGATCATGAATCGTGACAATGAATTCAACCAGCTTTTGAGAGGAGGACGACTCTTCCAACAATATCTTGTTAATATGGTGGCTAAAATGGAAGGTGATAGACTTAATTATATTCGCATGAATCAGGTATCGTTGAGGTCAACGACATACAAAGGACTGACGGATGCATTACATGATGATGATGACTTGGAAAACATTGGAAGGCGCATCATCCTCTCTTCAACATTTGTCGGTGGTCCCAGATATATGATGGGACGATGCCAGGACGCAATGATGTATGTTCGGAAGTAAGGTACTGCTGCATTCTTCATTACAATGACCTGCAATCCAAATTGGAGCGAGATCCGACAGTGCCTCTTTCCAAATCAGCTGCCGTCTGATAGACCGGAATTAATAGCAAGAGTATTGGAGCTGAAAAGAAAAATATTCATGAAGACCGTCACTGGACCAGATGGCTTCTTTGGAAACTGTATTGTTTTCATCTTGACTATGGAATATCAGAAGAGAGGCCTGCCTCATTTCCATTGTCTGCTTTGGCTTGATGAAGCGAGTAAGCCAAGACCTCAATATTATGAAAGATTTGTGCAAGCTGAAATTCCAGACCCACAAGCAGATCCTGAGCTGCATAAATTGGTACTCAAGCACATGATCCATGGACCGTTCTGCAAGGCCACATCTCGATGTTGGAAGGAAGGAAGATGCACCAAGAGATTCCCAAAGCCATTTGTCGAAAGCACAATGTATGGAGATGATTCGTATCCTCTGTACAGGAGAAGATCTCCAGCAATGGGAGGATTTCAGGGACATCAAGAAGGATGTCCGTTACCGACTATTACTTCTAATTGGGTTGTGCCCTATAATGCAGAACTATTGAAGGCTTTCCAATATCACCTCAACGTCGAAATATGCTGCTCTGTACAGTCAATCAAATACGTCATCAAGTACACCTTGAAGGGATGTGATCAGGCAGCTTTTGGAATTAACGTAAATGACGAGATTAAACAGTACCTGAATGGAAGACACATTGGTCCTTCAGAGGCAGCGGCATCAGTCCTTGGATTCCTTACTCATGAGAGACACCCCCCTGTCATTCGACTTGATGTACATCTACCAGACCAACAACAAGTATTTTTTTATGCTGCTCAGCAAGGGATGAATGATGGAATGGCGAGAACCACTTTGACTGAATTTGTTCGATTGAGTTCTGAAGATCCATTTGCAAGAACACTATTGTACGTTGATGTACCTCGATTTTATACATGGAGCAGCAAGAGATGGCAAAGAAGGAAGGTTGGGAAGAGAGTGGATAACTTCCCAGGTATCTTTGAAGTCAACGTTCTTGGACGAATACATGTCATTTCTCCAAAACACGGTGACCTCTTCTACATGAGACTGCTTCTGCATCACGTGAAAGGACCAGTGTCTTTCGAGTCTTTGAAGACATATAATGGAGTAATTCTTCCTTCCTTCAAAGACGTCTGCAGAGAAAGAGGTTTGTTGGAAGCTGACGACCATTGGCAACAAACAATGGAAGATGCTGAGATGACAAGACTCCCCAGGGCAATCAGGGATTTGTTTGTTGTTCTGCTGACAAATACTGACATCAACGATCCTCTACAATTATGGGATCGCTTCAAGAATTGCATGTCTGAGGATTACCTTGAAAGCGAGCGAAGAAGAAAAAGTGATCGGAATATCACAATTGATGACAGACATCATGATCAGGCTCTGTTTTATATTCAGGACAAGCTTGAGAATTGCAACACCACACTGGAAAATGTTTCCTTGCCTCGACCAAGAAATGAAAGGATGGACATTGATGGTGAAAATGTTGATTTACTTAATGAATTGAATTACAATAGATCAGAACAACAGCGATTTGTTGATGAGAATGAGCCTCTGCTGAATGCTGAGCAGAGAGAAGTTTATGACCATGTGTGCGACTGCTTGCAAAGGAATCTATCTTCAATGATTTTCATTGACTCACCAGGAGGAACAGGAAAGACATTTATCATAAATTTGATCCTCTCCACAGTTAGAGCTCAAGATCAAATTGCCATTGCTGTAGCATCGTCCGGTATCGCAGCCACATTAATGCCTGGTGGAAGAACTGCACATTCTCGATTCAAGATACCTATCCATGTGACGGAGGATTCAACGTGCAACATCAACAGCAACTCTAAAACGGGAGATTTGTTCAGGAGAGTGAAGCTCATTGTTTGGGATGAGTGTCCAATGATTAGGAGGGAGTGCTTTGAAGCGGTGGACAGAACTCTTCAAGATGTATGCCGCAAAAAGGATCATTTTGGCAGAATTCTTACCATTTGTTGTGGTGATTTTAGACAACTCCTTCCTGTAGTGAAGATGGGAAGTTATATTGATGTTCAAAATGCCTGCATCAAGACATCGTACTTGTGGCGGACTTTCACAAAGTTTGAATTGAAGAGAAATATGCGATTGACCGAAGGAGAGGGTGATTATTCTAAATTTTTGTTGGATGTAGGAGAGGACAACATTGCAAAGAATGAAGACAATGAAATTAACATTCCAGAAGACATGGTTCTTTCAGCAAGAACACTGGATGACTGCATTGATTATATCTATCCAGCATTTGACCACCCTGCAACATTATTCTCTAACAATTGTATCTTGGTTCCTCACAATGATACAATGAGAAAAATCAATTCTACCTGTGTCAGACGCTTCCCTGGAACCATGAGGGAGTACTATTCTTTCAATTCTGTCACTGACGGAACAAATTCAACTCACTTCCCAACGGAATTCCTCGATTCAGTCGAGATCTGTGGATTACCACCACACAAATTGGAGTTGAAGAAAGGATCTCCAATTGTTTTAATCAGAAACTTGCAACCCCCAAAGCTATGCAATGGAACGAGGTTAATTGTAGAACAGCTACACAATAATCTCATCGTTCCTAGAATCAACATGGGGGCCTACAAAGAAGATTATTCTCATTCCTAGGATGAAGATCAATTTGTCAGAAGATGAAAACATTCCCATTAGGCGGAGCCAATTCCCTATTCTGTCGAGTTTTGCGATGACAATTCATAAGGCACAAGGACAAACCATGGAGAAGGTCTTGATATACCTTGAGAAACCAGTATTTCAACATGGCCAACTATATGTAGCTCTTAGCAGAGGAAAGGTGAAGGAACAAGTAAAAGTGTTCCTGAAGGATGGGACATCAACCAGGAATATTGTAATTAAACAAATGCGTTGTTGAGCAATGACTGCTGCATTAAGTGCTCAAATTTTCCTAAAGTCAATGAAAGAACGCAAAACTGAAGGCAACAAGCGATGCAAGAAGGAACCGAATGTCCAGAGTTTCGACACTTTTGATGATTGCTCCACAGTTCAACAAGGGATGTTTAACACAGCAATCACATTTCTGCACACAAAAGTTTAAAATGCTGCCTCAGAAAAAACTTCAAGGACACATTAAGTGACATGTAAAATCTTGCCAGTTGCATTTGATTTTTGGATAGAAAGTTGCTGAAGCTGTTCTCATGCTTCATGATAAAGCTTGCAGATGGATTATTTGCTGCAAGATATAAAACCACAGGCTTGCACATCTAGGGTATATGTATCAGGTACAGTACAATTGTTGAGTCAATTATTGAGTAGATGATGATTGCCGAGATATTGATGTTTGAGGATTTGGTGTTGGTAATGGCACTGAGTATCAAGGTTATGTGGTTAATTTCTGCCTTGTGGGAAATTATCGTTACTTTTTCTGTTGTTTGACATGAGTGTTACTTTCCACTTTGGTCTATTGTCGAGTTATTTTGTTTGTAAGCATTGACTGCATTTTCTCAGGAGTTGCAGTGGAATTGAAAATTCTGTAACCATCAGTGAATATCAACTTCGGATCTTAAGATGGATGACAGGTCAGTATTTGAAATTATTTTGGACCCGTGCATTGTTTTTTTTATCCTTGATACAAATTTACTTTAGTTTTATCAGAATGCCCTAATACCATTCAAATGCTGCCTTTTTGTCTACAGCTGTCACTGTCGCCTCATTTCTGGATCCGAGATATTTAGACTGAACTTTGGGATCTGCGAGAAATAAATGAAGGACAGTAGGGAACAAGCAACACAACAAGAAATTGATAGAAAACACCTAAATTGGTATATGATAGCAAATCTCTTTTTTATTTGTATGTTGATGGATTGACAGATAGAAGTTTATAAATATCTACATTGTAATAAATATCTCCTTTTTTTAAATTCATGCCCAGAAGCAGGAGCAAACAAGTTGTAGGATGGTCAATGGACACTGTAAAGAGATGTTGAGAAGCAGTATGGAGCAGAAGTGAACAAGAGACATAACAAGAAAGGACTGAACCGCTTGAGGATCTTCAAAAATTAATGGAAGTTTGCATGGAACAAGAGACACAACAATAAGCTTCCAAATTACATATAAATTGGTACATAATTGTGTAATATATGTTTTTTAATTATAGGTAAATGCATTTATATATATATATAATTGTCTTTAGAAGTTTATAAATGTCTACAATAGATGAAATTACCTTTACAAGTTTATGAATATCTATATCGTGATAAATATCTTTCTCTTTTTTTTACATCATGCAAAGAGATGGGAGCAATCGAGTTGCTGGATGTTCAAGGAACAACACAAAGCAACGTTGAGAAGCAGTAATGAGCAGAACGGCACAAGAGACGAGAGGAAGTTGCCAAAATACAGCCAGATCGGTACACGGTAGTACAATGTCTTTAGAAGTTTATAAATATCTACAAAAGATAAAATTGTCCTTTTTATTCATATGTTATTGGCTTCATAGAAGGAATGAAGACGCAACAAGAAATAACGTTAGAAATTTCTCCAAAAAAAGGAATTCAAGACAAAAGTAATGAACAGCCGTGACGAGAAACAATGTCTCGAGGATCAATGAGAAAGAACACAAAACAGGGAGCAAGAGACCCAAGAAGAAATAACTGAATATGTCGAGGATCAACGAGAAAGAACACAAAACATGGAGCAAGAGACACAACGAAAATGAACATAACTGAATACATTTTATCTTTACCATTTAAATTGTTGTATTTTAAGTTATTTACATTTTAAGATTTAATAAATCACTTTTCCACTTGCAGCGCCTGTCAGCCGCTATCTCTCTGCTCTCTCTCTCTTTGATCTTTATCTTTTTCTCTGCCCTCTCTCTCTCTCTCTTCCACTCTGTCTGTGCACACTCTCTCTGCCCCCCCCTCTAGACGCACCTGATAGGGTGGAGATGGGATAAAAGAAGCCAATTAATAAAATTAAGATAATATCAAAGGGTGTGATGTGCGTGTGTGTTTGTGGGCGCAAGATTCCAACCCCGCAACCGTGCTTTGGTGGAACAGACCCAACGGTCTTACGCCGCAGCCCCCCCCCCCCCCGCAAACGCGCGTTGGGGAGACAGACCCAACGGGTCTGCACTTGGTCTAGTAATCAGTAAAATTATTCAGGACAGTGAAACCAGTCGGAGAACTATGGTGGGGGAAGGACAGAGGTAGAGGGAAAGCAAGGGTTACTTGAAGTTAGAGAAATCAATATTCATAACACTGGGTTATAAACTGTCCAAGCAAAATATGAGGTGCTGTTCCTCCAATTTGCGTTGGGCCTCTGACAGTGGAGGAGTCCCAGGACAGAAAGGTCAGTCTGAGAATGGTGGAGAAAGGGGTGTTGAAGTGTTTAGTAACTGGGAGATGGCGTAGGCCGAGACGGACTGAGCGGAGGTGTTCAGCGAAACGATTGCTGAGCCTGTGCTTGGTCTCGTCGATATATAGGAGTCCACACCTGGAACAACAGATACAATAAATGAGGTTGGAGGAGGTGCAAGTGAACCTCGGCCTCACCTGAAAGGATTGTCAGGGTCCTTGGACGGAGTCGTGGGAGGAGGTATAGGAACGGGTCTCCTGCAGTTGCACTTCAAAGTTACTGTCTTTCAGTTGAGAACTTAAACCAGGTTTTCTCACGGCCGAAGGTGGCACAGAGACACAATTAGTAAAGCTACTGTCTCACAGGTCCATCAAACTAGGTTCAAACCTGACCTCTGGTACCATCTCTGTGGAGTCTGCATGCTCTTCCTATGACCACGTGGGTTTCTTTTGGGTGCTCTGATTCTTTCCCAATTTCCAAAAACCTGCTGTAATGTTAATGGGCATTGTAATTTGCTCCTAGTGGAGTACAAAAGAATTAAACATAAATGTGTACGTGGTGGTCAGTGAGCGGATGAGATTGTCTCCACACAGTATGGCGTTAAATACCCATCATCCCCACACCACATTTATCCTCAACAACGTTAAAGAATATTCGCACATATGATTTTGAAGAAGAGCAGAGAAATTCTTACAGGTCAGTACCTATTCCCTCACCAACATCATCATAACAGTTTACACCTCTGGTGATCTACTGTGGAGCTCTGCTGTGTGCCAATTGGCATTGTTAAACACTCTAACAGTATCTACATTGCAAAAAGTGCTTCATCTGCTGCAGAACCCTTTGGGGCATCCTAACATCGTAAAAGTAACTCCATTATTTTTTTACCTCTCTAACCGCTGTTCCTGATATTTCATTCAAAGACTCCACTGAGAAAATAAATCTCAATTTATTCTCAATTTTAGAGATATACTAGAGCAAGTGGGACCCATCAGGAACCGTCCCCCAACGCGGGGGGAGGGGGGGCGGCGCGGCGTCACGCAGGAGGGGGGGGGGGAGGCGCGGCGTCACACGGGAGGGCTGGTCCCCGAACAGGCACCCCCAGGAGCCAATCACCCCCATCATCCATTCCCCCAACGTAACCCGTTCGGCCACCACAATATTCCACCACTCGCCCAATGCAATCCGTTTCCACCCCTGCAATCCGTTTCCACCCCTCACCCGTTCCCCCAACGCAATCAATCCTTCCCACATGGGGGGGGGGGGGCAATCACCGCTTCCCGGAGCCAATGAACGGACTCGACTTTTGGGTCGGTGTCGGCGCTCCCTTAAGCCAATCAATCATTCCCACACGGGGAGGGACAAAAATCTCACTCCTTACTCCTCTTGAAGCTGCTGATCCCATTGTCTCTCGGTCATCTCTCCCTCCCTCTCCTTTCCCTACCCTCAATCACTCCCTCCCTCACCTCTCCCCTTTCGCACTCCCCCATTAAAGACAATGTTTAAATAACATTTCTTCTCCCATCTCCCACTCCGTCAACTCTCATAGCTTCTGTATTGGCAGCAGAGATCACATTGTGATGTCATTTTCGGTTCTCGGAATCTTCACGGCAGCTTGTGTAAATGAGATCCCATTGTGATTGGATGACTGTGAGATGCCATTGTGACATCATCACTGGAAGCTGCTAGAAAAGTCTCACTCTCACAGGCAGTTATCATTTTCAAAGTTGGCTTTTGTTAAACTTTAAATATCAATAACTTGTGAAATATAACATCAAATGTGAAACGTGATACTAACGACGACGGGAAAAAGTTGAGTAAGATTCTGCAAACATTTTCGTGCTATTGTGTACCGTTTTGGCGTAGTTCCTTGATCTCACAGACAGAGACAGACAAACAAACAAGATGAGACTTTTAGTATAATATACTAGACCAAGTGGGACCCGCTGGGCCCCGTCGCCCAACACGGGGGGGGGGCGTGCGGCGTCACATGGGAGGACTGGTCCCCAAATGCAGCGTCGGTGCTCACCCTGGAGACAGGCGCCCACAGGACACAATCACCCGTTCCCCCAATGTAACCCGTTCGGCCAGCGCAATATTCCACCACTCACCCATATGCCCCAACTGCGCAGGCGCGGCTCATTTCCCCTCATCCCCCAACACTCCCTCCCTCTCCTCTTCACCCTCCCTCTTCTCTCCCCTCACCTCCCTCCACTCCCTCCTTCACCTCTCCCTCCCACTCCTTTCCCCAACCCTCAGTCACTCCCTACCCTCAGTCACTCCCTCCCACCCTCCATAACCCCTCTGCCTTCCCTACTCCCCTGACATGTTGGGCCCCGTTTCCCCAATGCAATATTCCACCACTCACCCGTTTCCCCAATGCAACCCGTTTCCACCACTCACCCGTTCCCCCAACGCAATCAATCCTTCCGATGTGGGGGAGGAGGGGGCAGTCGGCGCTTCCCAGAGCCAATGAATCGACTCGACTTTCGGGTCGGCGTCGGCGCTCCCTTGAGCCAATCAATCCTTCCCACGTGTGTGGGGGGGGGCAAAAATCTCTCTCTCTCCTTACTCCCCTTGAAGCTGCTGATCCCATTGTCTCCGTTACCTCTCCCTCACTCTCCTTTTTCCTACCCTCAGTCACTCCCTCCCTCACCTCTCCCCTTTCGCACTCCCCGATTAAAGACAATGTTTAAAAAACATCTCTTCTCCTCCCATCCCCCACTCCGTCAAATGTCATAGCTTCTGTATTGGCAGCAGAGATCACATTGTGATGTCATTATCGGTTTTCGGAATCTTCATGGCAGCTTGTGGAAATGAGATCCCATTGTGATTGGACGACTGTGAGATGCCATTGTGACATCATCACTGGAAGCTGCTAGAAAAGTCTCACTCTCACAGGCAGTTATTATTTTCAGTTGGCTTTTAAAAAAACTTTAAATACCAATAACTTGTGAAATATAACATCAAATGTGAAGAAACAATACTAACGATGGGAAAAAGCCGAATAAGATTCTGAAAATTTTTTGGTGCTATTGTGTACCGTTTTGGCGTAGTTCCTTGATCTCACAGACAGACAGACAAAGAAGACAAGACTTTTAATATAATATACATAGATCATAACATTGTCGTTTCCTTTTGGAGTGTTGTGCCTAGTTCCAAAAAGTATACATAAATGTTCATGATGTATAATAATTTAAACAATCGAGAAAATAACTTTAAAAAAAAAAAAGGAATGAAACCCAAAAGCAAAAGAAAAATGCAGTTACCTCGTCATATATTCACAGGCAACCAATATTGCATCACAACAGAGCAATCAGGATTTAACAAGGTCGAAAAACAGTGCAGACCAATAATGCACTCGGATACAGTGTTACGGGTGTCAATCGATCAGTGTCACAAGGATCACCGATACTGATTCACACACTACTATTCCAACTCAAAGTGCAGAGTTGAGAGATTGAGAATACCATAAACCTCTAAGAACGGTAACAGAGATATTTAACCTTAAAAAGCATCGAGATACTGGGACTAAAAAATTCAACCGCTATCACTGCAATTATGGAGAAAAACAGAAACCATGGCAGAGGTGACGAGAGATCTTCAACCAGCAGCAAACAGTAAGTTGATCAATCCAATTTATTTGAGAATTGTGATATCTGGAAAATAGTGGACCTTGTGCTGTTAGTGTATGTAGAACTCTTGGCGGCCTGATGCAATTGGGTTGTACGTTTAGTGCAGAGGGTCAACTTTGTTACAATTAATTCATATTATGAAGCAGAGACAGCAAATATTCAAAAACTGGTGTCTCCCACCATCCAAACGGCAAGATCAAGCTGAAACAATGCAAGGTCCATGTAACCTTATTGCCGTTGTGAATCTATTTCCTACCTCTTTCTGTACAGCAGTATTCTGAACCTCAGGAAAGCTGTAAGACAAAACTAGCTATTTCAATATCCCTTGGGTGCCAGCAATGTTCTGTAGTAGCTCAGTGGTTTTGGCCCATTCTCGGGATAAGAAACTAATTCAAAGCCGATATTTCTGCCCAGTAACAAGGGGCTGTCACAGCACTGTCGCAGGGGCCGTTATTACATTGAACGGAAACCCTCCTTTGCCCTCTCCAGTCGGTGCATGAAAACTATCCCATCGCAGTGTTTTGAGACACAGAGGAATGCTCTCTAGTATTCCAGCGACATCATGAAAGGTCCAAACAGGACCACGATTCTTCTTGTCAGACCTTGCTGTGCATTAATTTACCCTGCTACTTCAGAGGCTGCACATCATAAATAAACCATTGGCTGTGGAGAGTTCTGCTATATCTGTCAGTCATGAATTATGATCTAATATATATATATATATATATATATATATATATATATATATATATGTATATATATCCATGCGTTTGTTCACGTTGGGAATGTGATCATTGCTGGGAGGTGCAATATTCACTCCAGTTGCTGGTTTGCTAGCACTGAGCAGCTTGCTAATGCAGGCCAGGTGGGGGCAGTTAAGTGCCAACCATGTTCTTGTAGGACTGATGTCACATGGAAGCCAGACCAATCATGTTTTCTTCCCCAAAGACAAATAAGAAATGGTGGACAGGTGGATAGTGCTTAATGGCAATTTTGACAGCTTAAATGATCACAGTTATGATACCCATCATTTATTTACATATTATTAAAAAGACTGGATTAAAACCATAAAACACACTTCATATTGGAATTACGAGCCCAGGTTCTGGACAACAAACATAGTAAATTAATCACTATACCAACTACCAAGTATGCTTAAATCCTTAAAGCAGCTGCATGAAAAATATCAACCACAGCAATCTTTATAATTCTTTCAAGATTAATTTGATTTTACTGATGGTTTCACAAATATCTTTATATGATGAATAGATATGCAAGTTCCTGAATCTTGGTCACCTCATACCACATTTTATAAGCAAGGATACATGTGCGCATCAACCCACATTATCAAGTGTATAATGTCAACACAACTGGGCCCAGGATGCTGGAATGAAAATCTCCCTGATTCGCAAAACAAAAGTGCCCAATGTGAAATTATTTCGTGACAATTAACCTTGTTCCTAGACTTACTAAAAAGAAGCCAAATAATTTCACACTTGTTAAAAATCAAAAATACAAATATCTGTACAGCAGTATTCTGAATCTCAGGAAAGCTGTAAGACAAAACTAGCTATTTCAATATCCCTTGGGTACTAGTAATGTTCTGTAGTAGCTCAGCGGTTTTGGCCCATTCCAGGGACAAGAAACTAATTCAAAGCAAATATTTCTGCCCAGTAACAAGGGGCTGTCACAGCACTGTAACAGCCCAGTAAAAGCACTGTCGCAGGGGCCGTTATTACATTGAACGGAAACCCTCCTTTGCCCTCTCCAGTCGGTACATGCAAACTATCCCATCGCAGTATTTTGAGACAGACCAGAGGAATGCTCTCTAGTATTTCAGCTACATCACGAAAGGTCCAAACAGGACCATTTCACAGGACCACTGGGATTCATTTTTTATATGATGGATGGATATGCAAGTTCCTGAATCTCGGTCACCTCATACCACCATTTTATAAGCCAGGATACATGAGCGCATCAACCCACATTATCAAGTGTACAATGTCAATACAACTGGCCCCAGGATGCTGGAATGAAAATCTTCCCAATTCTCAAAATAAAAGTGCCCAACATTAAATTATTTTGGTGAAAATGGTTCCTAGACTTTCTTAAAAAAAAGCCAAATAATTTCAAACTTGTTAAAAATCAGAATAGATGGAGTTATGTTTGAAGGTTGGTTTAAAAGGAATTTTTGCAGAGATTGTGATTGCTTTCCATACTAAATGAAGATTTAACTGCGATGTTCAAAGTCACAGCAGATTCGGATGGAGTAAATAAGATAAAATTGTTTCTACTGGCAGCAGGGTCGGTAACCCAGAGGGCAAAGATTTAACATAAATGCCAAAGGAACCCAAAGGGAAACAAGGAAAAATGTGTTTACAAAGCAAGTTGTTATGATTGGAAATACTTTGCATGAAAGGGTTGGTTGGCGGAGGCAGATTCAACCGTAACTTTTGATAGAGTGTTCGATAGGAAATCGACAACATTTGTATAGCTATACAGAAAGAACAGGGGCAAGTGCAGTGAAGTACATAGCTTTTTCAAGGTCTCCTTCTGTGCTATCGATGTATGCTCAACATTATTGCACAAATGACATTATGCTAACAGTCACTGTTCTGTCAACACAAAATTGGTAACCTGCACTGTAACAGTCACAAAAATAATCTCTCTCCTTTTGGCATCGTTCACACTAGATATTATTAAATTCTAGAAATGTTCTGTATTTCAAGATTGTCATACCATCCAAGCACTCTGCATGCTCTATGAATAGTATTTACAACTGGCACATTTCTAATTGCTCAATAATTTATTTTTGTAAGAAGATTAATATATTTGTTGACAGAGCCCGAAGGCCTCAAGGCTATCTGAAACGCTGGGGGAACTGTGCAGATGTCTGGTCAAGCTGCCATTTCCCACACAGTGAAACTGGCTGAGAAGGCTGGTTGAAAATCCTAGAATATCAACACAGTGGTAAAGAGTGGGATAACCAAGCAACAGCAAGCCTACAAAATCTAGCTTTGTGCAGCCCAAGTCCAGGTCCTGTACACCCTTCAGCTCACGCACAATGACATACACAAGCACCTAGTCAGACATTACTGCTATGGATTTGCATTTCAGCACTGCCCTCCTTGTACAGTGCTGCAGCTGGTAGAGCTGCTGCCTCAGAGCGCCAGAGACCTGGGTTCGATCATGATCTTGAGTGCTGTCTGTGCGTTTGCACAAATGGATATATAGGTTTCTTCCACATTCCCGATTGCTCCCACATCCCAAAGATGCGTGGCTTTATGGATTAATCAGCCTCTGTAAAATTGCTCCTAGAGTGTAGGCAGTGGATGCGAAAGAGGGATAACTTAGAATCAGTGTGAATGGGTCATCAATGGTCGACGTTGACTCGGTGGGCCGAAGGACCTGTTTCCATGCTGTATTTCAATCAATTAGAAACATAGAAACATAGAAAATAGGTGCAGGGGGAGGCCATTTGGCCCTTCAAGCCAGCACCGCCAATCATTGTGATCATGGCTGATCATCCACAATCAGTAACCCGTGTCTGCCTTCTCCCCATAACCCTTGATTCCGCTAGCCCCTAGAGCTCTATCTAACTCTCTTTAAAATTCATCCATTGAATTGGCCTCTACTGCCTTCTGTGGCAGAGAATTCCACAAATTCACAATGCTAGGTGAATTCACAACTCTCTGGGTGTGTATATGGAATGAGCTGCCAGTGGAGGTGGTAGAGACATGTACATTTAAAAACATTTGGACAGGTACATGGATACGAATGGTTCAATTAGATATGGGCCAAATGCAGGAAAATGGGATTAGTTTTCACAAGCATTTTGGTTAACATGGATGTGTGTCTGCAGGAGGGCCTGATTCTGTGCTGTATAACTCTACGAATCTATACCCTCCAAACAATGAAATCTACAACAATCACAATATAGACTGCCATTTCCGAGCATTGATCTTTCTTCATGAACATCTCCCCTTCTTTCCCATCTTTGCTGCTTTTCACAAAATAGTTGGTAATCTTCCCTAACACATGGCTGTATCATATTTTATTTGTCTTGTTAAGCCAGAGATTTTGGCACAAAATCCAGGTCATTACACCAGCAGAACATGGAGCGAATGTTCTGCAACTTACTAACAGATGAAGCTAAACATGGTCTGTAGCTGTGTGCTCACATCTGACCATCGTGTTTCTGTTTGAGGAGTCTTCCTGAGCAAATTGACCCTTGTGTTCCCCAAATTACAGCAACCACTACACTTTGGATTTACATAATATCATAAAAACTGTGGATGCCACAAGCCTGAAATAAAAAAAGAAAATGCAGGGAAGCATCTATTAAAAAAAAAGATAACTTTTCAGATTGAAAAGCCGTAATCAGAACTGATTTTGCTTCAAATTGACCTAATTAACTTTAATGTAATAAATGAGACCGTGAAAAATGCCAGAGTTAAAAATGATTTTTTACTAAAGATAAATGCAAATTCAACAATGTGGCCAGATGCCAAAAATAATTATTCAGTGTCTGAACTATTCACATGTTTCATTCTCCAGTTCTGGAGCAATGAAGAACATATTCAAGGTGGCAGGTTGCACCTTAACAGGAACGTCTAATAGGAAGGTCCACCTATCTGATTGGGCAAGGTTCAAACTGAATTGGGAGGGAGATAGGGTGCAACTGAACAGTGACAGACAGAGGAATAAGTTGTACAAAGGAGTGGAAGTGGTTGACAATAAGAAAAGAAAGTAGTGTCCAAACAGGTTGAAGCAGACCAAGAGAGGATATGCAGAATATAAAAACAGTTTACAATTGCATTTAAATACACAATGAATGAGATTAGTAAACTGCATATACCAATAGGTAAGATGTAGTTGGAAGGAGAGAAGAGGAGTGAACTGTGAAGCCAGAGGGATGGCTGCAGGTGGAAGGGAATTATGGGAAAGAGAAAAGGGGGCCATTTTTGGTGCAGACTGGTTATGTTCTTCACAAGGGGGAAGAGGGAGCAAGCCAAAAACAAAGCTCATGGGGTCACAACAGATGTGATGATGTAAGAAATGGGACAATGGATAACTTCCGTGAAACTAGGCTGAGTTTGGAAATCCTAGTGGGGAAGTGAAATGGAACTAGCACAGAGGGAAAGTATGAGAACAGAATGATGATAATGAACATAAAAATTAAATTGTAGTCTTGTAGTCATGCAAGTTGTAAGTGGGTTGCAAGAGGATGGATGGGCCCCATTAGGGTGATGCATTGAGGCAAAAAGCATAGCTGAAATACTTTGCATCAGTTCTTATCAAGAGAATGTTGTCAATGTTTTAGTAGAACGGGAGTAGAGATAATAGACGGGATGAAAATAGATAAGGTGGGGATAGCAGAAGCACAAACTCTGCTTAAACTAAACAAGTTACAAGCTGGGGATGGGATATATTCGAGGTTCCTAAGAGAGAGCCTTGCCATAATCTACCAAACCTACCTAAATACAAAAGAGGTGCCAGAGGACGAGAAAATGATAATGTAACTCCTTCACAAACGGGTATATTGACAAGCTACAAAAGGGCAGTGCATTTAACCTCAATTAGGTGGATGCTTTTAAAAAACAATAATGATCAAGTGTCCATTGATGGACACTGAGAAAAGATAGAAGCAACAGTTTCTTCCCTTCTGTTATCAAGCTTCTGAACCGTCCTTTCTTAAGCTAGGGTACTGTCCAATTCACCCTCTACCCCATTGCGGACATTGGACTTTGTCTATGGAACTGATGTGCTACAATGCAGAGAACAAAATTCTGCATGCTGCATGTTCTCCTTTGCTCTACCCATCATACTTGAGTTTGGCTTAATTCTCTTTGTCTGGTATTATCCAATCTATCATGCAAAACAAAGCTTTTCACTGTACCTCGGTACACATGACAATAATGAACCTAAACCTAGAGCTGATGAAGCAGAACTAGCATAATTTGTTGAAGGCAAATTCGTGTGTGACTAACCTGAATGGTTATTAATTAATTAATCCAAAGGTGAATGAAGGGAACAGAGAGACCATCCACATGTATTTTCAAATATCATGAGATAAAAATTTCAAAACAATCTCTGGCTTATAAAACTGAGATTGGAAATGGATAATAGACAATAGACAATAGGTGCAGGAGTAGGCCATTCGGCCCTTCGAGCCAGCACCGCCATTCAATGTGATCATGACTGATCATCCCCAATCAGTACCCCGTTCCTGCCTTCTCCCCACATCCCCTGACTCCGCTATTTTAAGAGCCCTATCTAGCTCTCTCTTGAAAGCATCCAGAGAACCAGCCTCCACCGCCTTCTGAGGCAGAGAATTCCACAGACTCACCACTCTCTATGAGAAAAAGTGTTTCCTCGTCTCCGTTCTAAATGGCTTACCCCTTATTCTTAAACTGTGGCCCCTGGTTCTGGACTCCCCCAACATCGGGAACATGTTTCCTGCCTCTAGCGTGTCCAAACACTTAACAATCTTATATGTTTCAATGAGATTCCCTCTCATCCTTCTAAACTCCAGAGTGTACAAGCCCAGCTGCTCCATTCTCTCAGCATATGACAATCCCGCCATCCCAGGAATTAACCTTGTAAACCTACGCTGCACTCCCTCAATAGCAAGAATGTCCTTCCTCAAATTAGGGGACCAAAACTGCACACAATACTCCAGGTGTGGTTTCACTAGGGCTCTGTACAACTGCAGAAGGACATCTTTGCTCCTCTATTCGATTCCTCTTGTTATAAAGGCCAACATGCCATTCGCTTTCTTCACTGCCTACTGTACCTGCATGCTTATTTTCATAGACTGATGAACAAGGACCCCCCAGATCCCGTTGTACTTCCCCTTTTCCCAACTTGACGCCATTTAGATAGTAATCTGCCTTCCTGTTTTTGCTACCAAAGTGGATAACTTCACATTTATCTGCATTAAACTTCATCTGCCATGCATCTGCCCACTCCCCCAACCTGTCCAAGTCACCCTGCATTCTCATAGCATCCTCCTCACAGTTCACACTGCCACCCAGCTTTGTGTCATCTGCAAATTTGCTAATGTTACTTTGAATCCCTTCATCCAAATCATTGATGTATATTGTAAATAGCTGCGGTCCCAGCACCGAGCCTTGCGGTATCCCACTAGTCACTGCCTGCCATTCTGAAAGGGACCCGTTAATCCCTACTCTTTGTTTCCTGTCTGCCAACCACTTGTCAAACATGTCAGCACTCTACTCCCAATACCATGTGCCCTACTTTTGCCCACTAATCTCCTATGTGGGACCTTATCAAATGCTTTCTGAAAGTCCAGGTACACTACATCCACTGGCTCTCCCTTGTCCATTTTCCTAGTTACATCTTCAAAAAATTTCAGAAGATTAGTCAAGCATGATTTCCCCTTCGTAAATCCATGCTAAGAACAATTAAAGGCAGAATAATAGTTGTGGTAAAGTTTTTTTTCAGGCAGGTGAATGGTAGACAATGGTAGGTGTGACCCAGGTACCATTAATGACCTAAACATGAATAAGCAGGATGAAATTCAAAATTTGCAAATGGTATAAAGCTTAAAACTGTTGTGTGGATGAGGAGAATCGTAATAAATAGCAAACATGCAAATAGAAGCAGGAAGAGACCTTTTGGCTCAATGCAGCAGAACCATTACCTCAGTGCCACTTTCCAACAACAATCCCTATAAAACTGGATTGTTCCAAGAAAATTATATTCAGCAGTCAAACTCCACTGACCTCTGGATAGAGAATTCCAAAAATTCACTGCCTTTGAGTGAAGACATCAGATAGCCTGGCTGAATGGGCAGACGTGACAAATGAAATTCAAAAGAAAGTGTAAAGTGATACACTTATGGGCCTGTACTACTTAGGCGATTTTTCAGCGGACTGCCGGCAACTGGAACGGCGACTGTCAGAGTGGAACACATACAGACACACACAAACACATCGCTTCCTTCATCAGCCCGTTATGCAGGCAGGGGGGACAGGGCAAGCGGGGGGGGGGAGCGCTGTCTAAAAAATTCACACAGTACAAAGCCAAGGTGAAACAGACACACACCGCGATGAACAGGAAGGTTGGCACTGTAAAAAGACGGCTAAAGCACAGTGTAAGGTAAATCCTTTAAAAGAGGGGGGGAGAGGGAGTGGAGACAACTTTTAAGAAGCCAGAGATAGACGGCTGTGAAGCTCGGTGGACATTTAACATTAGGGTTGGTTTTCCTTGGTACTGAAAACTACTGTTTACCCTTTTTATTCCCCAATGAGCCAATGAAATTCACCGGTCAGCACTGGCTACAACCTACGAGAACCTCCTGGCAACCCATTGGGACCTCCTGGCGACCCACCTACGACTCAAGAATTCTCGCAACTCTCCATGGAGGCTTCATTCCAGTCGCCGCTAATTTTTCAAAAATTCACGGCGACCATAATGAGGCCACGACTAGTTCTCAGAATGCGGGAACTCCTCACGACCATGAAGGTGACTCCCCAGCAACCACCCGCGCACATGTGGCGACTGCATAGTCTCCTGCAGTCGCCTAAAAAGTCGCCTAAGTGGGACAGGCCCATTAGCCAGAGAGAGCCAGGATAGATAAGATAGACCAAGTGATACAATTTTGAAGGGAGTCTGGGAGAAGAGAGGCCGGATGAGCACAATTGCATGAAAGTGGAAGGACACTTGTGAAAATGTGAATAGTAAAGCACATGTCACACTGGGTTAATAAACAAACCAATAGAGTACAGAATCAGGGAAGATATAAATGAAGCTACAAAAAACACTTACAAAACCACACCCAGATTACTCTGTTTACCACAGTTAAGAAAGAGCATGAAGGTCCCAAAGCAGAAGCAGAAGGAATTTAGCACAATCTCAAAGGTGAGGCTTTAAGGCTAGATTGAGGTTGTTACCACTGGAGCAGGGAAGTTTGGAGGGAATATTTATAGAAGCATTCAACATCAGGAGTCAAGAGGATAGGGCAGAGGTGAAGCTGGTCCCATTAGTGATTGATTTAGGAATGCCAGGACAAATGCCAGGAAAAACTTTTAAAGATAACTAAAAGATAGCAATGCAACTAGAATCTGGAACTCACTGGCTATGAAAATGGTGGGATCAATGGATAAATGCTTGAAGAAGAGATGGATTTGCTGGACAATGGGGAAAGATTGAGGGATTGGAAATGAGTAGAAAAGAACTGCAGATGCTGGTCTCTGAAATGAAGAAGGGTCTCGTCTCGACCCAAAACGTCACCCATTCCTTCTCTCCAGAGATGCAGCCTATCCCGCTGAGTTACTCCAGCATTTTGTGTCTATAAAGGATTGGAAATGTTCCACTGGAGCAAGCACAATCTCAATGGGCATACTAGCCTCATCCAACATAACAATTACTAATCCAGCAGCATCAAAGTAACTTTGGAACTTCAATACTTTTCATGGTGAAATAATGTCACATAATGGAGATCGCTGCAGTATCTGCACTAAAAAGTGACTCACTTTTAAAGACATCACCGGACAATACCTACTTAGTGAAGCCTACAGGGAAGTTTGGTCAGAAATGAATAAATCAATAGCTGGGAACAACAATATCTTAGGAAACATTCAAATGACTTTCAACATTATGCTTCAAGCATACAATGAAGATGTTCAGGACAGCTGGAAATTGTAAAAATCCAGAAAATGATAAAGCCCAAATCAAATTATGAGGGCAAGGCACCATATCTAAGTTTGTGTTCCATGTATATGAAAGATTATGGAATAGTCCAGCTGAGATTCCCCCGCACAATTAAAGCATGGAATAGTCTTCACCTTGCCATAGTGACCCAACCAGACGCAACTAAATTTAAAGTAGCTCTTCTTCTCCAAGAACCCTTTTTTGCTTAAGTTCACCCTCCGCCACCTCCAGTTTAAATTCCATTTGGAATATTTTGGAGGACCAAGAAGAAAAAAAAGGAAAAAACGTGCGGAAATCGCTGGTCGCCGCAGACCCGGTGGGTCGAGGGGCCTGTTTCCGCGCTGTATCTCTAAACTAAACTTCGAGCCAAGGCAATCCAAAGGTAGACCAGGTATATCAATAGACTCAAGATATAGATTCATTGCGATCTCATAGAAGAACTGAGCTGGCAACTAGATGACCCACATCAGTTCCTAAAATGTTTCCTTCATCTGTAAGCTGCCGGCTATCTTTATTCACAGTCCTTGCACTTTTCACATCCGCTCACAACATCTGCACTACATCAGGATACAGAAGAATGTTTAGTGTTAAGCTGGGACTGTGTATGGAGGTAGAAGTCGAATTCAAAGCAGTATCATCAATTCAACCATTGATCTTGTAAGACACAACTCAAATGTATCCTGTAGAAATGCTTCTAAGTTAGATAACTGCCTCTTAAGTGAAACAGTGGGAGGAACTGGATTCTGCTAACATGAAATCATGTTGAATGATATAAAACAGGAAGCAGCCTGTGCCAGCTCTTTGAAACAGCTATAAATTATTCCTTTCCATAGTGATATATTCTCTTTATAGTAGTCATGTTGAAAACTGAAGTTGCGCACTTTATAGATGTGCAGGTGTATTGAGCGCATATAAAATGAGACCTATATTTTGAACTGAGGTCCGTTTAATACTATCACTTTTGGACAGCTTCAATATGATTCAAATAAATTGAATGCATCAATTACGGTGGGTCAATTGATAGATCAGATATTGAATGATCAAACCACCCAAAAGACAGATCGTGCAATTGAAATCCTTACTGCACATGAAAGGACGTTTTAACTTTGATGGACAAAAAAACTCCTGATGTTGGAAACCCAAAATAAATCTGAGGCTGGAAACACTCACCAGGTCAGGCAGCATTTGAGGAGAAACAGGTTTGATGAATGGAATTCTAGACATTCCAAGAAGCATCGACATACCAACAGTGCCCTGCATAATGTTTGGGATAAAGACACATCATTTATTTATTTGCCTCTGTACGCCACAATTTGAGACTTGTAATAGAATAAAATCACATGTGATTAAAGTGCACATTGTCAGATTTTACTAAAAGTCATTTTTATACATTTTGGTTTCACCATGTAGAAATTACAGCAGTGTTTATGTACATAGTCCCCCCATTTCAGGGCATCATAATGTTTGGGACAGCAATGTCATGTAAATGAAAGTAGTCATGTTTAGTATTTTGTTGCATATCCTTTGCATGCAATGACTGCTTGAAGTCTGTGGTTCATGGACATCACCAGTTGCTGGGTGTCTTCTCTGGTGATGCTATGCCAGGCCTGTATTGCAGCCATCTTTAGCTTATGTTTGTTTTGGGGGTTAGTCCCCTTCAGTTTTCTCTTCAGCATATAAAAGGCATGCTCAATTGGGTTCAGATCGGATAATTGACTTGGCCACTCAAGAATTGACCATATAACTTTGAAAAACTCATTTGTTGCTTTAACAGTATGTTTGGGATCATTGTCTTGCTGCAGAATGAACCGCCGGCCAATGAATTTTGAGGCACTTGTTTGAACTTGAGCAGATAGGATGTGTCTATACACTTCAGAATTCATTATGCTACTACCCATCAGCAGTTGTATCATCAATGAAGATAAGTGAGCCAGTACCTTCAGCAGCCATACATGCCCAGGCCATCACACCCCCACCACCGTGTTTCACAGATGAGGTGGTATGTTTTGGATCTTGGGCAGTTCCTTAACTCCTCCATACTTTGCTCTTGCCATCACTCTGATACAAGTTAATCTTCATCTCATCTGTCCACATGACCTTTTTCCAGAACTGTTGCTGCTCTTTTAAGTACTTCTTGGCAAACTGTAACCTGGCCATCCTATTTTTGCGGCTAACCAGTGGTTTGCATCTTGCAGTGTAGCCTCTGTATTTCTGTTCATGAAGTCTTCTGCAGACAGTGGTCATTGACAAAACTACACCCGACTCGTGAAGAGTGTTTCTGATCTGTCGGACAGGTGTTTGGGGATTTTTCTTTATTATAGAAAGAATTCTTCTGTCATCAGCTGTGGAGGTCTTCCCTGCCTGCCAGTCCCTTTGCGATTAGTAAGCTCACCAGTGCTCTCTTTCTTCTTAATGATGTCCCAAACAGTTAATTTTGGTAAGCCTAAAGTTTAGCTGATGTCTCTAATAGTTGTATTCTTGTTTCTCAGTCTCATAATGGCTTTGTTGACTTTCATTGGCACAACTTTGGTCTTCATGTTGATAAACAGCAATAAAAGTTGCCAAAGATGATGGAAAGATTGGAGGAAAGACTAGGTGCTGAGAGCTCTCTTATACCTGCATGAAGGAGGCAATTAAACACACCTGAGCAATTACAAACACCTGTGAAGCCATGTGTCCCAAAACATTATGGTGCCCTGAAATGGTGGGGACCATGTATAAACAAACACTGCTGTAATTTCTACATGGTGAAAGCAAAATGTATAAAAATGCCCTTTATTAAAATCTGACGATGTGCACTTTAATCACATGTGATTTTTTCTATTACAAATTTCAAATTGTGGAGTACAGAGGCAAATAAATAAATGATGGGTCTTTGTCCCAAACATTATGGAGGGCACTGTATATTTTTCCGACATGGTTTCAGGAAAATGGTGCCGATGTGCCCAACGTCCCAATGACATGTCTGTGATCGACAGTCAGCACAAAGAAATGGAGATCCCTGTTGGAACCAAAACACAGCTGTTGCAATGATAAGAACTGTGATGAACAGAAATTTGTGGATAAACAATGTCCTAACCACAAATTAAACTTAAACAGTCCTATTCGAGTTCTAAGCTGGACACAATAATTTATTGCCATTTTAAACATTAAACCTTTTCAAGTGCAGTGACTAAGCTTTCCGTCAATAATCCACTGGATTGTGCGCTCATCTCTATTGAGTGAACCAGCATCTGTAAATTCATTGTTTCTACCCTATGAAGACATGACCCAACAACATCCTGACTCAGTTAGGAGAAAGCAGCCTGCGACACCCTGGCCTTTCTCCATGTGCTGTACATGATTGCTTTATTATGAGTCCAGATGAGGCACTTTAAGGTTATATTAAGCCAGTATCTTGTAGTTACGTGAAACAGAACTTCAAAGAGTTTTTTTTCTAGACTGATAGTTTCGGTCAACAATTCAATCTGCAGATGAGAGTTAGTCTTGAGCAGTAAGCAATTCTGGAAAACCCATTCTTACAGTCTATCAATAGTCATAATGATGGAGAGCAGAAGCCCCCTGACCCCAGACAAAGCCTGTTCCGCTACTGAGAGATGATTTTTCACCTGCGACCCAACCCCATGTACCCACTTTTCTCCATATCCTGTAATAACCTGGGCCATCAGCCTCGGTTGCAAGTTAACTATTGACCTGGTATCAATTGCCCTTTGCGTAACAGTTATAATTTTTTTCCAACACTCTGCACGGTTTGCACGCAAATTCATACTTCGAGTGCTCGGTACGAATTTCTTGGGACTATATTATTTTTTCCTACATTCACCAAACAGTGGAAAGGAATCAATTCCTCTAGCAGTCCTTCATAATCTTCAAAAATTCATTCAATTTTTAGATTTAACAGAATAAAACTAGACTTTCTGTAATCTCTCCTCGTAACTTAACCTTTAGAGTACAGGGATCATTCTGGTTAATCAACTGCACTCTTGCCGAGGCCAATGTATTATTGTAAAGGTATGTAACCTAACATTGCTCACAGTATTCCACTGATGGTCTGGCTCAGTTGCTGGTAATGCTCCTTAACCTCCTGCTGCCCACCATAGTAGTAGAAGGGGATTTCCATCACTTTGACACAGGACTGAGGCACATACCAAATGGTGTTTGAATTGGGAGGGAACTTGCAGGTGAAATTAGAGACAGGTCTCCCACTCTCCATTTCACTTCTTATTCTGCTTGGGTTTGCTGCTGCCCAAGGAGTGAACTTGTTAAACTGCCACAGTGCATTGGGTCAGTACTGCAGCCACATAGGTCAAGGCATTGTTGTTAGCCAACTGCTACTGCGTTGGGCTTCCTATCCCTGATGGCTTGAGGCATGCCACCATGTAACTGGCTGTGCAGTTGCAGAAGAGCTCCACACAACAGATGGCACTCAAATGTTTACATCTGGTCTGTTTCAGAAAAGATGAGCCACCCACACTTGCCCCTACCCTATGGCACCCTATCTGCAGAAGCAATGTGGTCCTTGAATTTAGCCTCTAATTGGCAACGTTCCTTCCAATTTAAATGTCAGGTCCCCACCTCCCAGTGGAAATACTTCCATCACTAAAATAATGTTTGCCCTCAGCTTACTGGCTGTCAAATAAAATGAATGTCTATGTGTATCTCTGACATGCACAAAAATCGAAAATCATTCCAAAACCATCAAAAATACTGTTGAAAATGTAAAAGCCTCAAAACACTTAAGCACTGCAGAGCAATTTGAAACAAATACATCGAACATGCTTTGATAGAACAAAATTAACTCAATGAGTTGAAAAAAAGCTACCCTTCTCCGTTGAAGCAAACTTAGCAGACAGATTTCCTGCTGCAGGAAGTTGGTGCTCCACCCCACAGTACTGCATGAGGAGTCTGCTCTTAGAGTGTGATCAGAATGAAAGTGGCAAGATCCATCAAGGATCTTGTGTAAACGGATTCAGAATATTCAAAGGTGGGATGCCCCCACCAAGAAAAGTTATAACCATCCACTGCAAACAATCGATAGGCTTTGAGGGACCCATAGTAAAGTCTGCAAGTCTTGCAGCCCTGTTGTTGACATGACAGTTCGTGGAGCTGTGAAAAGAGCGGAATTATCCCTTTCCTGACCTTATAGTGGAGCCAAGGTAATAAATGAACTAGCTGGAAATTATTATCAGTCCAGTTGATTAATGGCTTATCAACCATTGCTTATTATTATTACATCAACCCATCTTACATCTATACCATTAAAACTCTTACATTGTACACACCCATAAAGCGGAGGAATTTCGAAATACCATAGCTCTGAACAAAGTATCGCTGCTCGACTATAAATACTGATGTAAAAAACAATCATGGTGATTAGTTTGTCATTAGCTAATGGAATACTTCAGCCAAGGAACAAACAGACCTGTCTTTTAGTAACACCATGTTACATCTTTAGGAGGTCCCAAAGCATTTCACTAACAATATTTATTGAGGTGTATACAATCAAGGAACAGATCGGGTGGACTCACAGTCTCTTGGCCAGAATTTGGAAAATCGAGAACTAGAGGGCATAGGTTTAAGGTAAAGGGGGAAAGATTTTATAGGAATCTGAGGGGTAACCTTTTCACGCAAAGGGTGGTGGGTGTATGCAACAAGCTGTCGGAGGAGGTAGTTGAGACAGGGACTATCACAACGTTTAAGAAGCAATTAGACAGGTACATGGATAGGTTTAGAGGAATAAAACGCAGCCAAGTGGGACGTGTAGATAGGACATGTTGGTCGGTGTAGGCAAGTTGGGCCGAAGGGCCTGTTTCCACACTAATGGGGGTTTTTACGAGTAGAAACAAGGAACTGCAAATGTTAGTTAACAGAAAAAGATACAAAGTGCTGGAAGATCTCAACGGGTCAGGCCCTGGAGAACGTGGATAGTGCTGTTTCAGGTCCGACACACAGCTGAACTCTACACTAACAAATAAATGACCAAGCAGCCTTCTTAACTACTCTTTTGGTTGAGGAAGTGAGTGGGCAGATTAACTGGCAAGAACTCTGCTCTTCACCAAAAAGGTTGGCCCGAATTTCGAGAAAGCCACATTGACAAATGTAATATTCACATTCAAAGTAAAGTACAGTGAAACCCTGATAATCATGCACCCTTGGGACACTGGTTTAGTTTTGAGATACAATGAGGAAACAGGCCCTTCGACCCACCGAGTCTGCACCGACCAGCGATCCCCGCACATTAACACCGTCCTACACACACTAGGGACAATTTACATTTGTACCAAGCCAATTAACCTACAAACCTGTACATCTTTGGAGTGTGGGAGGAAACCAAAGATCTCGGAAAAAACTCACGCAGGTCACAGGGAAAACCTGCAAACTCCGTACAAACAGCACCCGTAGTCGGGTTCGAACCCGGTTGCTGGAAGGCAGTAACTCTACCGCTGCGCCACTATGCCAGCCACTGTTAGTAGATTTTTCTGGACAACTGGATATCACTCCTCTTAGAATGCAAACACACTATCATTGCACTCCACTCTTTTTACATGTTTTATAGTAGCATAATACATTACATTTTCCAGCAAACTTGGCAAATTTAAAAGGTGTGGAAAAATAAATAAATCTACAAGGCATTTGGACAGATAAGAAAGATTTGGAGGAATACAGGTCAAACGTGAGCAAATGGGACTGGCATTGATGGGCACCTTGGTTGGCAGAGATGAGTTGGGCCGAAGGGCTGGTTTCTGACCAGTCAGACTATGACTCCATCCCCTGGCTCCAGCTGCCAAACGTCCCATGTTCCTGATTCCTGGTGCTCTGGACCCCAACCCCGGCTCCAGCCGTACATCCATCCCATTGTCCAGACTCCAGCCCCGGTTGTACTCTGTATCTCTAGTTCAGGCCACAAATCTGACTTGCATTCTGGCTCACATTCTGGATTAACGAGTCAGCCAGATGTCAAACCATCACAATTTCAGACAATTGGATGCTGGATTAGAGGAATCTTACTGTATTTCCAACCACCCAATACACCCGAAAAGATCATAAATCCAAGAGGGTATCTTGGACGAAAGACTGCAGATAACTTTTTCACACAAAGGGTGGTGGATGTATGAACCAAGCTGCCAGAGGAGGGAGTGGAGGCAGGGACCATCCCAACATTTAAGAAGCAGTTAGACAGGTATATGGATAGGTCAGGTTAGGAGGGATATGGACCAAAATGCTGGCAGGTGGGATTAGTGTAGCCGGGAGGGACATGGGCCTGTTTCCACACTATATTACTCTCTATGAGTCTATAACACATAGAACAGCAGATGGGGTGGCATGGTGGTGCAAAAGTAGATTTGCTGCCTAACAGCGCCAGAGACCCAGGTTCGATCCTGACTACAGGTATTGCCTGTACGGAGTTTGTACTTTCTCCCAGTGACCGTGTTCTCTGGTTTCCTCCCACACTACAAATACATACATGTTTGTAGGTTAATTTGGCCTCTGCAAATCATCCCAAGACGTGTAGGATAGTGTTAGTGTACGGAGAACAGCGGCCGGCTGTATTTTGTTTCCGTGCTGTATTTCTAAACGAAACTCCCGAGCAGAGTCAATTTCATTGCTAATTAACGTCCAATAGGTGTGGGCAAATAGGTTGGGAAATACAATTCATTGTTCACACCACTGAATGAACATTGCAAATGTTGCATTCTCTGGTGCTGTTCCATCAAACTAACTGCAGCGCATTCCACGTGAGGAATGGGCTTGAATTCATAATATACCTTTCCCAATCTTATAATATCCCAAAGGAATTTACCACCAATGAAGCCCATTTTAATATCCACTCGCTGTCTTAATGAAAAGACACACACCATGTTCTCACAGTTAGCAATGTTGCTCGCCAAGTAATTAAATATCCTGTGCCATGGGATAATTTGTAACCACTTGAGCAGACATGTGGATCTCAGTTTAATATCTCAGTAAAGATGAAGCCAGAACTCACAAATCCTCAATGCTACACTGGGACTAACAGCCTGAATGAACTCTTCTGCAGCAGAGCTGTGAACAAGAAAATGGTACCACTGAGAACGCTTGTCTGAGAAACATTAGGAAGTTATCATAAGGCAAAAAAAGAACAAACATAGTCCCAATGCAACTAGTTCAAACCTGAGCATTATTTTGTTCGATTGACACAAAATGCTGGAGTATCACAGCAGGTCAGGCAGCTCCTCTGGAGAAAAGGAATAGGTGACGTTTTGGGTCGAGACCCTTCACCAGACTCGACCCGTAACACCACCGATTCTTTTTCTCCAGGGGAACTGCATGACCTGCTGAGTTAAGGGCCTGTCCCACTTGGCCGTCATTTGCGCGCCATTTACGCGACCTGGTAGCATGTGGGTAGCGCGGGTCGGGCGCATGGAGGAGTGTGGATTGCGCGCGGTATCGCGCAGCTCTCCAGGATTTCGTTCTGCACAAAATCTTCGCGTGAATCACGGCCAAGTGGGACACCGTGGCGCGGCGCAACGTCTCACCTTCAACAGCAGCAGAAGCAGGCAAGCGATCGCCGAGCCCGGCCTGGGGCTCACGGCCATTGCGGATCCGGATCCGCCCCCACTCCTACTCCCAGAGCGGGGCCAAGAAAATTGAAGATAGACACAAAATGCTGGAGTAACCCAGCAGGACCGGCTGCCTCACTGGAGAGAAGCAATGGGTGACGTTTCAGGTCGAGACCCTTCTTCAATCTGAAGAAGAGTCTCGACCCGAAACATGATCCATTCCTTCTCTCCAGAGATGCTGCTGGTCCCGCTGAGTTACTCCTGCATTTTGTGTCTATCTTTAAATGACGTCACGCGCTCCAGATGGCTGTGCGGACGCATGATGACGCGCGCGACAGTCGTGCGTCAGTCACTACTGGCCTGTCGCGTAAATGACGGCCAAGTGGGACAGGTCCTTTACTCCAGCATTTTGTGTCTATCTTCGATAAAAAACAGCATCTGCAGTTCCTACTTGCACATTATTTTGTTTAGTTCATTGTTAAAAGACTCAAGACTTCTAAACAATTCTCTGCTGCATTCACATTTGAAGAACACCTTTTTTTCTCTGTTCCTCCTCCTCTTCCCCCCCCCCCTCCCCCGAACAGGAAGGAGTAGAGGCACTTCATGCACCTCCACTGCCCTCACCAATTCCGCAATAATTCAATACGATAGCCATTTCCTCATGTGCACTGTCTGCACAGAATCTCAAACCATCTCACAGGAAGCCCTTGCTAAACGGAAATATGACATCCCAAAATAAAAGCACAGTTGCTCACTCAACATATAAAATACAGCCATGGTTTCACTTAATACAGACATGCACATTGTCCAACCTTTCAACTTTATTAAGCTGTATATTTTGCTAACTGCACAATTCCATTGTTAAATGCAAAATAATTGGCTTTGCGTCATAAACAAACTGCCTGTCAGGGAAGCAGTGAGGAGCGGGGAGGAATTCATTTCTTGGCTGTTACAGCAGAGAAAAAAAATGATTCCAGGTTTGACCTGAAAAAGCCTCAATGCTCAAGTCACTGCTGGAATTTCCTTTGTTTTGATCACTGCACACATCCAAGCGGCTCGTTTCCAGAGTTTCCTCAGTCCATTGTGCATACAACCCCAGCCTTCTGGTTAAGTGGACAAAACACCACTCGCTGTTTGATTTAAGAGGTTTGGAACAAACCATCATAGAACAAAAGATAGCTTATTAGCAAACAGCTGTTTATTAACACCCACACTCTTACACACACACATTTACACACACAACTAAACCTACAGTCCCAAAGTGTGTAAATCAAAATCACTTTGGGGTTTCAAAGGGGAATACAATAGATATGGGAGATGGAATAAGTGTGAATATGATCCTGAAGGTCTGCAAGTTGTTAATCTGAACAGTATTGTCAAGGCACATCATAAACCTCACAAAAAACCCCACACAGAAGAAATGAAAATGATAAAGTCCTAAAGGCATCGAGACGTGAGCACAGCCAAGAAAGCTCATTACAATGAACTGGATAATAAGGCTCAATGTTGATGGCGGTGGTTGAAGAGGTCAGTAAATACAATGCAGGGCTCGAAATTAGCGGTTGCCCGGGTGCCATTGACCACTCAAAGTGCCCCTGGGCAACCTAAACACCGAGTCATTTTGCCCGGCTTGGCAATCAAATACCGATATACACAAAAAACTGGAGTAACTCCACGGGTCAGGCAGCATCTCTGGAAAATAGGAACGTGACGTTTCGTGTCGTCGTCGGCGGGTGTATTCCTCTAGTGTCTTTGATTGCGGGGCAAATATACTAGGTGCGTGGTGACGAAGGGTCAGAGCGAATGACGGGCCCCGAACAGCGGCCGCGACAGCGGCTTAACCGCCTCCTCCTCCCGCACCCCGCCCGGCGGAATGAGGCCTCCCTCTCCCCCTGGCCTCGGCGTGCGAGCGGGGTTGTTTTGAAAGCGCCGTTAGTGGATTTGCAAGCAGCGGCTGCTATCGCCCTGATAACGGCGCTTTCAAAACAACCCGTCTCGCACGCCGAGGCCGGGAGGAAAGAGGGAGGGAGGCGGAGGCCTCCTTCCGCCATCTGAAGCAGCTGCACCCAAGACCCTATAGCTATAGGATCTTTGAGCTGCACCGCTCGGCCCCGCACTTTGCTGTTGGTTGGCGGAGGAGGGGAGGCGGTGGCGAGGAGGCGGCGGCCCTTTGGCGTTGGACAGGGACGGCCAAGGCAGCGGGGCGATGTTGTCCGAGGAGCGCTGACCTTCCTTCCTACCCACCTCCGCTGCCCCTTCCCCCCTCTCTCTCTCTCTCTCTCTTGTACGCCCCCCTCCACTCCTCTTATCCTGAACCCCTCCTCTCCATCCCGCACTGATCCCCATTCCCTCCTCTATTCAGTCCTCACTGACATCCCCTGTGCTCCCCTCCCGATCTACCCCACCCCCCCAATCTATTCATCACCCTACCCACCTCGCATTGATTCTCCTGCCACCCCCACCCCCCACCCCCCATCCATCCTACACAGGTCCCCCAATTCATCCTGTACTGACCCCCCCTTCCCATCCATCCTGCACTTCTCCCCCCATTCATACTGCACTGATCCTCCCATTCATCCCGTACTGACCCACCCTCCATTTACCCTGCACCAATTCTCCCATCCATCCTGTAGTGATCTTCCCATTCATCTTTTACTGATCCCCATTCATCCTGTACTGATCCCCTCATTCATCCTGTAGTGATCCCCTCATTCATCCTGTACTGATTCCCCCCATTCATCCTGTGCTGAACCCCCCCCCCATCCATCCTGTACTGAACCCCCCATTCAAGAAGAATGGGGGGAACAGTCTGAAGAAGGGTCTCGACCCGAAACGTTGCCTATTTCCTTAGCTCCATAGATGCTGCCTCACCCGCTGAATTTCTCCAGCATTTTTGTCTACGCCCATTCATCCTGTACTGAATCCCCCATTCATCCTGTACTGATCCCGCCCCCATCCATCCCGTACTGATCCCCCCATTCAACACCACTGACATCCCCCGTGCTCTCCCCTCACAATTTTACATACTTCAACCAACACGTACTAATTCACCTGCCTCAATCCATCCATTCCGCACCGATTGCCTTCTCAACCCCCGCCATCTATCCACCCCGCACTGATTCACACATCCCCTGGCCCTATTGTGCTTCATGGTCTTCAGAGCGAACATTGACTATGTTTGATAACGGAATGCAATCAAATGTGTTTTAATTCCCAATGTTATTATTTGTTTTGACACCTTTAAACATATTACCAAAAGAACATTTGCTGCAGTTATGTCCTTTGGCCATCTCTTGTCAGTTAGTGTAATGTTTAACCTGTCAGATGTGTATAGTCAATTTTTATCATAAAATGCCTTTAGAAATTTTCTTGCAACCTGTATATTTTGTTATGGATAAATTATGTGGGAAGCCAGAGTGTTTCTGTGCCAATAACAATAACGGCCCATGCTATGGCCATGTCATGGTAATTTTCAGTCCTTCACAGAAAACATGCTTGCATCAATCTGTAGTGTGTATGGTTAAGCATATATGTTACCATGGTCCTGGATTTATTGACACAGGTTGATCATATGCTGAATAATCCAACCACATTTTTGTTTGGAAGTGGAAAGAACTAATAGAAATTGCATTCATTGCAATGTGTAAAAAGGGTTGAGATATTGTATTATAATTTTGCTGCATGTCATTATGGTATATATCATGTCTTGATTGGTGAATATGTTTAGTTTGTGAGTTATTTGAAGCAGAAATAATATGTGAATGTAGACAAAAGTGCTGGAGAAACTCAGCAGATGTGGCAGCATCTATGGAGCGAAGGAAATATGCAACGTTTCGGGCCAAAACCCTTCTTCAGACTGATGGGTTTCGGCCTGAAACGTTGCCTATTTCCTTCGCTCCATAGATGCTGCTGCACCCGCTGAGTTTCTCCAGCACTTTTGTCTACCTTCGATTTTCCAGCATCTGCAGTTCCTTCTTGAACATAATATGTGAATGCTTCATTGAGCATAATTCCGACTGGTAACTACACACTTCGTCCGAGCACATTATCGCACGCGTCATGCAAACCGTCTTAAATGACCACGTAAACTGTCATTTGGCAACCTAAAAAGCTGTCGAGGTTGCCCGGCTGGCAACAGGGGAAAAAATTTAAGCGAGAGCCCTGCAATGGGTGAAAATCAACATCCCACAGTTCCAACTTCCCCAGATATCACCTGACCAATTATAAATTCATCCTATTTGTTTTGCACGCGCTAATGTTTATCAATTATAATGAAGCCAAAAATATTCAACAATGTCAAGAGTGGTTACTGTACAGAAGACAGTACTTTGGTCCATCAAATCTATGCCAACAACAGTCCAGTCAGTCCCTTCTTCCATTCTGTCTCCATAAACCTGCAAGTTATTCCCTCTCACATATCTATTGTATTCCCCTTTGAAACCCCAGAGTGATTTTGTGTCCACCACTCTTTGAGTGAATTCCAGATCGTAAATTACTCCAGCTATTTTTTTCACAACAGCCTTGTATCATGTACATCTCTATCAATACCCCTATCAATCTGTCCTTCCCCAGAGGGAACGACCCCAGCCTCTCCATTCTAATAGTGGTGCTGAAATCCCTCATCTCTGTACTTACCACCTCAGCACATCCAAATGTACTTAACAAATACCACTATGGAGATGTATTCACTGTAATAATGTGGCAAAAAGGACAGTCAATTTCCATAGAATAAGATTCCACAAATACTTTTGTGCTGATGAGGTAATTAGTTTCAGTGGTTTGGTTCAGTTTAGTTTAGTGACACAGCATGAAAATAGCCCCGAAGATAGACAGCGGGACAGGCAGCATCTCTGGTGACATTTCGAGTCGTGATGAATAGATATTCAGTGCTGTTCCTCCAATTTGCGCTGGACCTCACTCTGACAATGGAGGAGGCCCAGGACAGAAAGGTCAGTGTGGGAATGACTGACCTTTCTGTCCTGGGCCTCCCCCATTGCCAGAGTGAGGCCCAGTGCAAATTGGAGGAAGAACAAATATTTCACTTGGGCAGCTTACACCCCCAGCGGTATGAAATGACTTCTCTAACTTCAAGTAACCCTTGCTTTCCCTCTCTCTCCATCCCTCTCCCCTCCCAGTTCTCCGACCAGTCTGACTGTCCCCGATTACATTGCGTCTCTGTTTGCTTTGTTGTCACCTTCTTCTAGCTAACAATGGTCAATTTCTTGATCTTCATCTCCTTTGATCTCTTACACTTCCTTATCTCTGTACCGACACCGGCCACAGATCACCCAGTCATATAAGTTCTATATTATCCAATTTTCTCATTGACTCACTACCCATTAGAGGCAATTTTATTTTTTCACAGAGGCCAATTAACCTACAAACCTGCATGTCTTTGGGATGAGGGAGAAATCTGGGGCACCTTGAGGAAACCCACATAGTCACAGGGAGAACATGCATACTCCCCACGGACAGCACCCATGGTCAGGATTGAAGATAAGTTTCTAGGGCTGTGAGGCAGCAACTCTACCAGCTGTGCCACTGTGCTTGTTCCGTTGTTGCAGTGGTGTTAATTCAGGGATAAATATTGGCAAGAACACCAGCAAGACTTTTTCTGCACTTCTTTGAATTGTGCCATGGGACATTTTGTATAACTCACAGGGGACAAACTGAGCCATCTCTTGTCAGTTAGTGTAATGTTTAACCTGTCAGATGTGTATAGTCAATTTTTATCATAAAATGCCTTTAGAAATTTTCTTGCAATCTGTATATTTTGTTATGGATAAATTATGTGGGAAGCCAGAGTGTTTCTGTGCCAATAACAATAACGGCCCATGCTATGGCCATGTCATGGTAATTTTCGGTCCTTCACAGAAAACATGCTTGCATCAATCTGTAGTGTGTATGGTTAAGCATATATGTTACCATGGTCCTGGATTTATTGACACAGGTTGATCATATGCTGAATAATCCAACCACATTTTTGTTTGGAAGTGGAAAGAACTAATAGAAATTGCATTAATTGCAATGTGTAAAAAGGGTTGAGATATTGTATTATAATTTTGCTGCATGTCATTATGGTATATATCATGTCTTGATTGGTGAATATGTTTAGTTTGTGAGTTATTTGAAGCAGAAATAATATGTGAATGTAGACAAAAGTGCTGGAGAAACTCAGCAGATGTGGCAGCATCTATGGAGCGAAGGAAATATGCAACGTTTCGGGCCAAAACCCTTCTTCAGACTGATGGGTTTCGGCCTGAAACGTTGCCTATTTCCTTCGCTCCATAGATGCTGCTGCACCCGCTGAGTTTCTCCAGCACTTTTGTCTACCTTCGATTTTCCAGCATCTGCAGTTCCTTCTTGAACATAATATGTGAATGCTTCATTGAGCATAATTCCGACTGGTAACTACACACTTCGTCCGAGCACATTATCGCACGCGTCATGCAAACCGTCTTAAATGACCACGTAAACTGTCATTTGGCAACCTAAAAAGCTGTCGAGGTTGCCCGGCTGGCAACAGGGGAAAAAATTTAAGCGAGAGCCCTGCAATGGGTGAAAATCAACATCCCACAGCTCCAACTTCCCCAGATATCACCTGACCAATTATAAATTCATCCTATTTGTTTTGCACGCGCTAATGTTTATCAATTATAATGAAGCCAAAAATATTCAACAATGTCAAGAGTGGTTACTGTACAGAAGACAGTACTTTGGTCCATCAAATCTATGCCAACAACAGTCCAGTCAGTCCCTTCTTCCATTCTGTCTCCATAAACCTGCAAGTTATTCCCTCTCACATATCTATTGTATTCCCCTTTGAAACCCCAGAGTGATTTTGTGTCCACCACTCTTTGAGTGAATTCCAGATCGTAAATTACTCCAGCTATTTTTTTCACAACAGCCTTGTATCATGTACATCTCTATCAATACCCCTATCAATCTGTCCTTCCCCAGAGGGAACGACCCCAGCCTCTCCATTCTAATAGTGGTGCTAAAATCCCTCATCTCTGTACTTACCACCTCAGCACATCCAAATGTACTTAACAAATACCACTATGGAGATGTATTCACTGTAATAATGTGGCAAAAAGGACAGTCAATTTCCATAGAATAAGATTCCACAAATACTTTTGTGCTGATGATGAGGTAATTAGTTTCAGTGGTTTGGTTCAGTTTAGTTTAGTGACACAGCATGAAAATAGCCCCGAAGATAGACAGCGGGACAGGCAGCATCTCTGGTGACATTTCGAGTCGTGATGAATAGATATTCAGTGCTGTTCCTCCAATTTGCGCTGGACCTCACTCTGACAATGGAGGAGGCCCAGGACAGAAAGGTCAGTGTGGGAATGACTGACCTTTCTGTCCTGGGCCTCCCCCATTGCCAGAGTGAGGCCCAGTGCAAATTGGAGGAAGAACAAATATTTCACTTGGGCAGCTTACACCCCCAGCGGTATGAAATGACTTCTCTAACTTCAAGTAACCCTTGCTTTCCCTCTCTCTCCATCCCTCTCCCCTCCCAGTTCTCCGACCAGTCTGACTGTCCCCGATTACATTGCGTCTCTGTTTGCTTTGTTGTCACCTTCTTCTAGCTAACAATGGTCAATTTCTTGATCTTCATCTCCTTTGATCTCTTACACTTCCTTATCTCTGTACCGACACCGGCCACAGATCACCCAGTCATATAAGTTCTATATTATCCAATTTTCTCATTGACTCACTACCCATTAGAGGCAATTTTATTTTTTCACAGAGGCCAATTAACCTACAAACCTGCATGTCTTTGGGATGAGGGAGAAATCTGGGGCACCTTGAGGAAACCCACATAGTCACAGGGAGAACATGCATACTCCCCACGGACAGCACCCATGGTCAGGATTGAAGATAAGTTTCTAGGGCTGTGAGGCAGCAACTCTACCAGCTGTGCCACTGTGCTTGTTCCGTTGTTGCAGTGGTGTTAATTCAGGGATAAATATTGGCAAGAACACCAGCAAGACTTTTTCTGCACTTCTTTGAATTGTGCCATGGGACATTTTGTATAACTCACAGGGGACAAACTGAGCCTCGGTTTGATATCAGCTGATGATATCAACTGAGAAAGGTGCAGAATCCACTGTCATCTCGTTGCCATTCAGATTTCTGAATAAAAGCTTTTGTCCAAACTAAAGGCAGGCTAGACCTAATTTAGACAACACATTTACTTTTACTCCACCAGCAAACACAACCAGAACATTGGGCGACACAGTGGCACAGCAGCAGAATTGCTGCCTTACAGCATCAGAGACCTGGATTCGATGCTGACTATGAGTGATGTCTGTATGGAGATTGTACGTTCTCCCTGTGACCACGTGGGGTTTCTCCGGGTGCTCTGGTTTCCTCCTATACTACAAAGACGTACAGGTTTCTAGGTTATTGGCTTAGATAAAAATGAAAATTTTCCTTAGTGTGCAGGATAATGCTAGTGTACGGGGTGATCGCTGTTCGGCGTGGACTCGGTGGACCGAAGAGTCTGTTTCCATGCTGTATCTCTAAGAGTCTAAAGTTTAAGGAATAACACCAAAATTATATATTTTCATCTCAACTTCAATTGGGCAGGGCCAGAAGAGTGAAAGAAGGAAGTAATAAGAAGAAAAATGTGGCGGCACAGTAGTGCAGCTCACAGCCTCAGTGACCAGAGTTCAATCCTGACTTCCAGTGTTATCTGTGCAGAGTTTGCACGTTCTCTCTGTGACTGCATGGGTTTCTGCCAGGGCCTCCAGTTTCTTCCCACATCTCAAACGTGTAGGTTGGTAAATTAATTAACCATTGTAAATTCTTGTTGCCCCTAGTGTGGAGACAAGTGGTAGAATCTGGAACGAGTTGATGAAAGTATGGATTGAATAAAATAGGATAATTGCAGGATTAGAGGAAATGGTGTTTGTTGGTTGATGAGGGCTTGGTGGGCTGAAGAACTTGTTTTAATGTCAAGTGACACAATGAAAACCAAAATTGTATAATGGAATCATCTTCCGTTTAGTCAGAATCTGAACAGGGAGAGAAGAGAATGAAGGAGAACGTCTCCGTGTCTTTATGATAGCAGTATTTTCCATTGTTCCTCCATGGTGTTTTGGCTCCATAATACACATATTGACTGATACACAAAAAGATAAAGTTTAGATGCTCTTTTTATCCTGACATGTTGAAACAAACAACTTGCATAGCTATAGCTTCATTTATATACGAAAATACCCCAAGGCACTTTACAAGAGCAATGTTAAACAAAAACTGGTGTTGGGATATGTGACCAAAAACATATAACACAGGTTTTAAAAAGCAGAGAAAATATATACAAATATTAGAAGGTCCACCAGAATTGTAGGTCTGGACACAAACACAATAACAGAAATGAGATAAACTATAAATGAGATAATATATAAGAGAGAAAGATTGCATTTAAAAGATTATAGGGTTGGAAGTGGTAACAGAGCCATGGAATCAGGGAGTCCGAGCTATACAGCATGGAAACAGATTCTTTGACACAATTTGTCCATGTCATACTGGGCTGGTCCCATATATCTAAGCCCTTCCTATCCATATATCTGTCCAAATGTCAGTTAAAAGTTGTAATTGTATCCGCTTCTATAACTTTCTCTGGCACCTTATTCCAGATACGACTAAGTGGAATAGTTGCCACTGAGGTCCCTTTTAAATCCCACCACTCTCACTGTAAGCCTATGCCTTCTAGATTTAGAATCCTTTACCCTGGGAAAAAGACCGACCGTTCACTTTATCCACGCCCATCCTGATAGTCACCCACCTGCGATCCAGTGTGATCCAAGGAAAATCTCCCACCCTACCCAATTTCTCCCTATAACTCGAGCTTATAAGGCCAAGTCACATCTTTGTGACCAGAACTGTACACAGACTCCATGTCTCCATCTTTCAAACATATTTCCTTAATAGCTACCTCCATAGTGGCTACCTTAATAGTGGCCTCCATAATGTTTGGGACAAAGACACATAATTTATTTATTTGCCTCTGTACTCCACAATTTGAGATTTGTAATAGAAAAAAATCACGTGGTTAAAGTGCACATTGTCAGATTTTAATAAAGGCAATTTTTATACATTTTGGTTTCACCATGTAGAAATTACAGCTGTGTTTATACATAGTCCCCACATTTCAGGGCACCATAATGTTTGGGACACATTGCTTCATAGGTGTTTGTAATTGCTCAGGTGTGTTTAATTGCCTCCTTAATGCAGGTATAAGAGAGCTCTCAGCACCTAGTCTTTCCTCCAGTCTTTCCATCATCTTTGGAAACTTTTATTGCTGTTTAACCAACGTTGTGCCAATGAAAGTCAAAGAAGCCATTATGAGAAAGAATAAAACTGTTAGAGACGTCAGCCAAACCTTAGGCTTACCAAAATCAATTGTTTGGAACATCATTAAGAAGAAAGAGAGCACTGGTGAGCTTACTATTCGCACAGGGACTGGCAGGCCAAGGAAGACCTCCACGGCTGATGACAGAATAATTCTCTCTATAATAAAGAAAAATTCCCAAACACCTGTCCGACAGATCAGAAACACTCTTCAGGAGTCAGTGACCACTGTCCGCAGAAGACTTCATGAACAGAAATACAGAGGCTACACTGCAACATGCAAACCACTGGTTAGCCGCAAAAATAGGATGGCCAGGTTACAGTTTGCCAAGAAGTACTTAAAAAAGCAACCACAGTTCTGGAAAAAGGTCTTGTGGACAGATGAGACGAAGATTAACTTATATCAGAGTGAGGGCAAGATCAAAGTATAGAGGAGAGAAGGAACTGCCCAAGATCCAAAGCATATCATTTGATCTATGAAACACGGTGGTGGGGGTGTTATGGCCTGGGCATGTATGGCTGCTGAAGGTACTGGCTCACTTATTTTCATTGATGATACAACTGCTGATGGTAGTAGCATAATGAATTCTGAAGTGTATAGACACATCCTATCTGCTCAAGTTCAAACAAATGCCTCAAAGCTTATTGGCCGGCGGTTCATTCTACAGCAAGACAATGATCCCAAACATACTGCTAAAGCAACAAAGGAGTTTTTTAAAGCTAAAAAATGGTCAATTCTTGAGTGGCCAAGTCAATCACCCGATGTGAACCCAATTGAGCATGACTTTTATATGCTGAAGAGAAAACTGATGGGGACTAGCCCCCAAACAAGCATAAGATAAAGATGGCTGTAATACAGGCCTGGCAGAGCATCACAAGAGAAGACACCCAGCAACTGGTGATGTCCATGAATCGCAGACTTCAAGCAGTCATTGCATGCAAAGAATATGCAACAAAATACTAAACATGACTACTTTCATTTACATTAATTACATTGCTGTGTCCAAAACATTATGGTTCCCTGAAATGGGATGACTATTATAAACACTGCTGTAATTTCTACATGGTGAAACCAAAATGTATAAAAATGGCCTTTATTAAAATCTGACAATGTACACTTTAACCACATGATTTCTTTCTATTACAAATCTCAAATTGTGGCGTACATAAGCCAATAAATAAATGAGGGGGCTTTGTCCGAAACATTACGGAGAGCACGGTATACCATCACAACCCAGTGCCTCTCCACACCTCAACTGAAACATACAAGACTCTGAGGGGACACATTGAGTTACAAATTGAAATGTTTCCACCCGTGCGAGAATCTCAACAAGGGATCACAACATTAAGAGGGCATAACATTAAAATTGAAGTGGGTAAGAACAACGTCGCATCTCTGGAATTCATCACCAGGGAGGGTTGTGCAGGCTGGATCATTGGGAGTTTAACAAGGAAAATTATACGTTTTTTAAAGATCAGAGAATTGAGGTGAAGAGGAACAGGCGCTGAAGATATGAGGCCTGGGGCAGATCGACCACAATCACACCAAGTTCCAGGGTTGGCTTGAGGAACCGAGCCACTGACTTCTGCTCCTAATTTTCTTATATTCTGTCCTCGGCCAACAATTGCACTCATCATCAAGCTTAACTGTCGCAGGATGTTCAACACCCTGAAATAAATAGTGAACATCTATCGTTTTGGAAAGGATGTAGACACTGTAACTTTGCAGCCCTGAAATACAACTGATTCAAAAGATTACAATCACAAAATGCAAATTCAATTTATTTCTGAGTGAAAGATTGGGAGTTACAAGGCCACAAAAAAAAAGAAACTAAAACAGAAGAATGAGAATATTTTTAAATCAATTTAATGCTGAACTAATGTAGGCTAGTGAATGGGGCTTAATGAAAGTTTGGATATAACCAGTGCAGTTTGGATAACTGTCCTCTGTGAATCTGTAGTCTGGAACAGCTTCACATTTAATGACATTCTCAGCTTTCAGAGGGAACTGTTTAAAATACCAACATATGCTGTACAATATCTGTGTAAGAGATCTACAATGGGTGATTCATTCTGAAATCATTAATTTTGCAATACTTTTTGAAGTACTCTTTGTCCCATCTGAAGTTGCATTATGGCATTTATCCCAATTACATTTTATGGGTGAATAGATCATACAAATTTAGCCAGACTAGAATTACATCACCTTTCCTCAGCAAATAGGTTGGATATACTGTTCAGGGCCTCTGAAGAGGGGTCTCGACCCGAAATATCACCTATTCCTTTTCTCGAGAGATGCTGCTTGACCCGCTGAGTTGCTCCAGTTTTTTGTGTCTATCCTAGATAACCTAGCTGTGTTTCATTGAACCGTGCACACACTAAGTTTGTCACTGTTAGCACATGAAAATGTGAAACAGATTGTAAAGGAATTAACATAGATGTGTCACATTTGACTGGCTGCTGCTAACCTTTCACAAATGTTCACTAAGTGATTCTCTCTCCCTCTACACTTAAAAACAAACTTTATTACAGCATATGAATGAGATATTTGGATACGAAAATCTCCATTTTGTGTTGTCGATGAAAATCTTCCAGATACCATATTTGTTCAGTTTTCCCTCGTTACCTTAATAACAAAAACATTCCATCACAAATGACAGGGCTGTATGACCCTTCATGTTTACGAAACATGTGGCATTTTCTCAAATATTTTAGTTTGCAAGATGAAGAAATCCCATTTCTCCCAGAATGCAATTTTCTCATGTTATTTTAAATCACAAATTAAAATGCAAATTCATACTAATTACTGTAACAAGTTCTATAACAGAATGCACCTATTCCTTCGCTCCATAGATGCTGCCTCACCCACTGAGTTTCTCCAGCATTTTTATCTACCTTCGATTTTTCCAGCATCTGCAGTTCCTTCTTAAACTATTGTAGACATGTAGCTTTGCTCAGAGTTACGGGCTTTCAAAGATACTAATTTATTCTCAATTTAGAAAGTATTTTCTTTTTGATTATTAGATCACAGAATATTTCAAATATTGAATCTGCAATTAAAATTTGCTCATCTTATTTACAACACATAATTATTGGGGATTCAGTCCAGAATATGACATACACACACTGTGGTGGCTGCAGAATGACTTTGGAGGAATGGAGACTACAAGCCATGAGCTTTTCCGAAATATATTCCAAAGCACCTGAGCAATGTAGCTGAAGTCTTTACCAATCTTAAAGCATGAGATAAAATAGAGAGACTTGTGACTGGAGAAGAATGCAAGAGGAGTTAATGTGTCCATGAAAAATATATTTGGGATGCACCCGACAACCACAGAGGGTTGATATGATACAAGACATGGCTTTATACCAAAGGAATGAATGCAAGCAGTGGTATCCAAGCTTGGTCGGAACTTGACTAAGAAATGATGGGGATAGGGATGGTGAAGGATAGGGTTTGGAGTAGAAGGGATAGCATGCCTGCCAAAAGGCCGATGGTATGAGCTAGGTTGCATAGCTGATGCCATGCAGATGGAATGAGGAAGTCCAGTTGAAACAGATGTGAAGGCTCTGTTTGGTGTTAAGTTTGACATGGCAATCTACCTTTGGATTTGAATTAAAAATGAATGGAATGGAATGCTAGAGATTCCACTGGGGAGCAAAATGGAACAACTTCAGTTCCATCATTGCCAAGCTGCAGCATTGCTGCCTGGTACACTAGGGTTTTAAACAAGCCTTTGGCACAATGGAGGAAAGTACAGATGTGTGTTAATGGTTGATATAAAAATACTCGTGCACAAAAATTCACCTGACAGATGCATGACATAATGATAATGAAAGCGTTACCTTACTCGTGGAAGCCAATCCCGTCTTCCGTTCACCCTGGTAAGTTTGAGGTAAAAGTCTTTCACTATATTGAAAAGTTAAAGCTTATGTACTACTAGAAAGAATGGCAGTGGTACAACCAATATATATAATGTCTGGGAAATAGGAGAAAAATTCTCCCAGTGAAGTGGTGGGTTTTTGCATGATTGCATCATGAAACAATCCCCAACCAGTACCTGTAGCTCTAAATGCCTGAGACATCTGCTAGCTCTCTTGGCTGGCAAGTCCTCAGTAAAATTCCAGCTTTCACAAAAATCTACAGCACCCACCCTTCAGCACTTGATGATAATCCCCTCAGCTCTATCACAAAGCTTAATTAAATCAGTAGAGGAACATTAAAGAAATAATAGGCAATCTAATTCAATAATTCAATCCATTTTCAAAATTTTAGAAAAACAGATGATATACCATACAACACCTATGAATAAAAATAAGCCGCTCCAAAATATCTAGCATTCTCAGTCCTGGATTACTTTGGGACACGTTACATAACAGACATACCCACACCGATCTCCATTGCCAACAAGTATCCGATTCCTGTATGCTTCCCTTCATGGGTACAAACTGGCAGTCAAGTTTCCTGCATTATTACAATTACATTTCTTAAGCAAATCATTATCTGCAAATCGCTTTGAGACTTTCCACGGTATTAATTACTTTCCATCTTTACTATAGAAGTCCTGCAGTTATCTCATGGACCTAAAATTGCCTATTAAAAAGCATTTTGACTCCACACTTTTCTTCATTAAAAGTTTGTAACCATTTTTTCCAAAGATTCAGTTGCTACTATTCCAGCATAGTTGCTGGGAGTTAGTAGGAGGCAAGTGCAAACCATATGGCTTTGGACTGCACAAATAAATGGTATTAAATGCTGCAGTCATGAGAAACCATGAATAACTCAGAGGCCTTGCTGAATCAGGCCTTAATAAACCCACAGTTGCTAATCACAAACAAATTTAAATCCAGGCTTCTGTTAAACAAAACTGTATTTAAACAGGGTGCTGCTGCTTTTACCTGGAAAATGATAAGTTTGCATTTTGCTATTTTCTAGAAATGGGCAAATTGCAAAACAATGAGAATTAAACTAATTCAAAACCACCTGAGTTACGTTGACAATTACTAATTACTTCAAAAGTATGCGTTATAAGTTTTTATTGGGCAAAAGACATTAAGGGGTACAGAGCAAAGTTTATGAATGAATTCCAGGAATGTGATCTAACCACGTACAGGTGCAGGCTGGAGAGACTGAATGGCCTTGTCTTGTCCCGAGCAAACCCATTCCTCAACACCACAGGGTAGATCTCAACTTCTGCAATCTTGCAGGGTGAGAAGCACGGTAGCGCAGCAGTAGAGTCGCTGCCTTACAGCGCCAGAGACCAGGGTTCGATCCTGACTACGGGTGCTATCTGTACAGAGTTTCTACATTCTCCCTGGGTGCTCCCGTTTCTTCCCACATTCCAAAGACGTGCAGGTTTGAAGGTTAATTGGCTTCTGTAAATTGTCCCTCAAGGGAGGGTAGGATAGAACTAGTGTGTAGGACATAACTAGTGCATCGGGACGAGGGGGGGGGGGAAATAAATAAATAAATCGCTGGTCGGCACAGACTTAGTGAGCTGAAGGGCCTGTTTCCATGCTGAATCTCTAAACAATAGCTGATCGGCAGATCTATTATTCGATTGTCTGTTTGAATTCATTGGAAATGAGTATGTAAATCAGGCCGGCCGCTCAAGAATGTGATCTAATTTGCCCTCAAGAATGTGATTTAATTTGCACATATATAACAAACACAAACACCTAACACAGGGCACCTGGACAATGTCTAATATTTTAATGAGTGGACAAAAACCATTGAACAATACAATCGCTTCAATTTGTTTTATTGAAATATGATACAATATGGAAATTAGGCATTTGTGTGGTTTATTGTACAACAAAGATAACTTAAAAGTAGAATGTGATGTATTCAAAGAGTTTTAATTCCAACTATCGCCAGAACAACACAGCAGTTAGTTGTTGCCCAAAACTCTTGGGGCATAGGTTCGATCCTGACCTCCATTATGTGGACTTTGAATTTGCTCCCTATGACTGTGTGGGTTTCTTCTGGGATCTCTCATCTCTTTCCACATGGTAGGTTATTTGGCCATTGTAAAACATCCCTTAGTGGAGACAGGTGGCAAAACAAATCACAGGGGCGTTGATGGGCATGTGTGGAAGAGAATAAGTTGTCAGATCGTATGGAAATAATCAGCGTGGGAACGTGCTTGATGGGATTGCTCAGTGGAGGACCTGCATGGATCTGAAAGGCCAAACAGCCTCTTTCTGCGTCTCAATGAGTAAATCAAGCAGCCAGTGCAAATGCGAGCAACATCAGTGACCCCAAAACAGTATTTGCTTTCAATATTCTCAGTCCCTTTATCATTTTGCTGCAGTGCCAAGCTAAAGTTCAGTCGTAAAACAAGTCCAATGATCAAGATCATAAGGTAGAAATTATTTAGTTGCTACTGCTGCATGTAATTTTATTAAGTTACAGGATGAGGTGTCAAAAGCAAGGCCATCATGTAATGCTCAAAGCACTCAATAAGGGATTAGAAACCATGAAGATCCCACTGGTAGGAGCCATAGGATTCAGACCCAGCATCAGTGAACTGGTAGCAATATTTCTCCAAGTTATGGAGTATGGATTGCCAGAATATCTGGTGCTCTTGTGTACCTGCTGCTGTTGTCGCTTTAGGTAGTTGAGGTGCGGATGCTGGTTTAAATGGAGGTTGTGGTTTTGGAAGGTGCCAAACAGATGATACACTATGACATAGCAGTGGTAGAGTGAATGTTCAGGGCAATAAATGTGTGGCCAGTTAAGTGAGCACCTTGTCCTGGCTCCTTGAGGGTGGTGTAATGAGTTACAGATTAAAGCCTCTGACATGCTCTAGGAGCAGCAGTATTTGTGTGACTGGTGCAGTTAAGCTTTTGGTCAACATTAAACCCTAAAACATTGATGGCACTGAATTCTCTGACACTAATAACAATCAAAATCGGTGTTCAGACCCGAACCTTATGGGGGACAGACATTTCCTGTCACTTGCAAATGTTATTTACTGCTGCTTCATTGTTTGAGATGGAGGGAAAGGGATTGAACATTGTGTAATTGGCAGCAAACACCCCACTTCTATTTTCTTTGCTTGTAGTTATTAATGAAGCACTGAAGATGGCCGTCTTAGCCCCAGCACAAAGAGGACGGACATCCACAACCACATCAGACACTGCATCAGCCAGTGGAATGTTTCCTCGTTTCACAGTGATCAGATTTATCAGAACTCCTGGTGCTACAGATGTCAAGAGGCAGTCACTTTGATCTCACTCTGGAATGCAGCTCCTTTCTCCAAATTTTCCAAGGCTGTAGATGTAATATGGTGCTGAAAGGTCCTGGGGACACTAGGTGAGGATTAGTGAGCATGTTTACATTGAATGGGCTGCACTCGGTGGCACTGTCAACAAACACTCATCAATTTGCTGATGACTGAATGGATGATTGATAATATTGCATTTGTCCTGCTTTGTGTAAACAGGACATATCCAATTAATTTTCTACATTACTAGCACTAACCACAGTAATAACTATACCAGGACGACATGAAAACAGGATCTAAAAGAAAATGCTGGAAATACTCAGCAGGTGTTTGTGGGACGAGAAACAGAATCAACATTTCAGGTCAGGGACCATCCGTAAGAATTGAAAAGGAGAGAAAAGCTGTTAACCTGCTGGGAAGGAGGGGGTGGAGAGTGCCTCTGACAGAGTGAAAACAGGTGACCATGGGGATAACTTGTTAACAATGTTATCTGATCAATGAGTGAATGGGAGCAGTTTGAGAGCGAGAGCACAGACAGGAGAACCCAGACAAATGAATGCAAAAGTTGCAAAATGTGGAAGAGAAGGACAGACTGGGCATGTCTTCTTCTGCCAGAGAGAAAACAGAAGATAAAAAAGGGAAAGAAACAAACAGGTTGAGCTGATATGAGAGATGGCCGACTGACCCAGACCAAGGAATCAAGTTACCAGAGCTTGTATTAAGCCCAGAAGGCTGCAACTTGCCGAGACAGTAGATGAGGTGCTAATCCTCAAGCTTGTGTTGGGCCTCACTGCACCAGGAGGCCACAGACCAATAGGTCAGAGTGGGGTGGGTTGGATAATTAAAGTGGTGGACAACAGGAGGCTCAGGGTGGCCCCTGTGGACTGAATGCAGGTGCTCCACAAAGCAATCACCCAATCTGCATTTGGTTTCCCCAATGTAGAGACCACATTGTGCACTCCAAACACAATACATTAGATTATAAGTGCCAGCGAATAACAGCTTCTCCCAGACAGATTGTTTGGGTCCCTACATCGTGGTAAGAGATCAGATGAAAGGATAAGTGTTACATCGCCAATGGTTACAAGGGAGAAAGTCTCACAAGAAGGGGCATGGCTCGTGGAATGGAAGAGTGGACCAGGGAGTTACAAAGAGAACCGTCTCTGTGAAATGCAGAAAGGGGAGGATAGGAGGAAGATATTTCTGGTGGTGGAATCCCTTTGAAGGTGGTGGACATTGTGGAGGTGGGCCTGTTGAAAGTGGAAGCCATTGGGGTGGAAGGCCAGAGGAACTCTATCGATGTTTTGTCTCAGAATGAGCAGAAGCAGAGGTGCGAGAAATGGATGAGATGCAATCATGTTTTGTTAACAAAGGTAGAGGGGAAGCCACAGTTCAGGAAGAAGGAAGTCATTTGTGAGGGACCCAGAGAGAAAGTCCCACCATCATTGTTGCAAATTTGATGGAGACAGAGGAACTGGGAGGATGTAATAGAGTGCTTACAGAAGGCAGGGTGGCTTGAAGAGTAGTTAATAAAGTTGTGGGAGTCTGTGGACTTGCAATGGATGTTTGTAGCTGGCCTATCTACCAAGATGGAGAGAAAGAGATCCAGCAAAGGAAGAGGAGAGTCAGAGATTGAGCATGTAAAGATGAGAGCAGGGTAGAAAATAGCATCAAAAGTAATGAAATTTATGATGTGTAAGAAAGAACTGCAGATGCTGGTTTAAATCGAAGGTAGACACAAAAAGCTGGAGTAACTCAGCGGGACAGGCAGCACCAGTCTGAAGAAGGGTTTCGACCCGAAACATCACCCATTCCTTCTCTCCAGAGATGTTGCCTGTCCTAACAAAACTTTTGAGTTTTGCATGAGTGCAGGAGGCAGCACCGGTGCAGTCATCGATGTACAGAAAAAGTGTTTGGGGAGTGGGCGCAGGTATGACGAAGCATAGACTGTTCCACATATCCCAAAACAAGGCAGGTGTAACTTGGGCCCTAACCAACACCTTTGAACTGGAGGAAGTGAGTGGAGTTCAAGGAGGTTATTCAATGTGAGACAAGTTCAGCCAAATGAGTTTGCTGGTACAGGGCAAATAATTGGGCCTCTGCTCCACAAAATGAAGGGCCCTCAGACCCGTCTATTGTGGGATAGAGATATAAAGACATCCCTGGAAAAATTAAGCCTGTTAGGACCGGGGACCTGGAAACTGTGAACTTGGCAGAGGATATTGGAGATGTAATAGATACAAGTGGAAAGGACATAAAGAACACCTACATAAATGGGCGGAAAAAATGGCAGGTGGAGTTTAATCTGAGAAAGTATGGACGTTGCACTTTGGGGAGTCATATGTGAGGGGAAAATATACAATTAATGCCATGACCCTTAACAGCATTGATGTACCTTGATGGATTTTTGGGGCCCTGAAAGTGGCTGCACAATTAGATAGTGGTAAAGAAGGCATATGGTATGCTTACCTTCATAGGTCAGGGCATTGTGTATAAGAGTCAGGAAGTCATGCAGCTTTATGGGACTTTGGTTAGGCTGCATTTGGAGTATTGTGTGCAGTTCTGGTCGACCCATTACAGGAAGGATGTGGAGGATTGGAAAGAGGAGGTTTTACCAAAGTGATGCCTGGATTAGGGGATATTAGCTACAGGGGAAGGTTGGACAGACTTGGAATGTTTTCTCTGGCACACCGGAGGTTGCAGGGAGACTTGATAGGAGTATATAAAATGAGAGGCATAGATAAGGTAGACAATCAGAGCCTTTTTTTCCCAGGATGGAAAAATCAAATACTAAAGGGCTGAGCTTTAAGGTAAGAGGAGCAAAGTTTAAAAGAAGATGTGCTGGGCAAGTTTTTTTTTAAACATACAGAGTGGATAGTGCCTAGAACTGCCAGGGATGGTGGCTGAAGCATATACTATAGTGGCATTTAGGAGATTTTTGGATAGGCATATGGATATGCAAGGATATTTGTTATGTGCAAGCAGTTAAGAGTGGTCTTGGCAACATGTTCAACACAGACATTGTGGACCAAAGGGCATGTTCTTGCGCTGTACTATTCTACGTTCCATATGACTGGTCCAGAGGAGAAAAGATACTTAGATAATCGGAAGAAATAAATTCAGTGAAGCAATGGATCAGCAAGGATAGTCCTGCTTGTAGATTCTGGGCAAGAGATGGAAACAGGCTGTGCAGAGCTAGGACACTGTTGTAAGCTGTGGAGGGGAGGTCACGTGATGAAATGAGGTCCATGGCTGTCTGGATGACGATAATGGAGAAATGGTAACGTCTAGCTTGTCAATGTCACGTTGGTCACCCTTGCTTTACCCTGTCAGAGACATCCTCCTACCCAACCTCACTGCAGCTTTACAGGTTTATTTTTTAGTTCTGATGAAGGGTCTCCTCCTTTGGTGTCATGTGGATAGAACAGATATAAAAGGAGTGATCACTTTGATATTTTATAGTCCAGATAGTCAGCAGAACATAAATGAAGGCACTCACAGATAACAAGTTCATCCTAGTGTATTTCATCTGCCCGCTTACCAACTAAATAGCATCCTTCCTATAGCTCGGTGACCAGAACTGCACCCAGTATTCCAAGTTCCCATCCCTCAACCATGTTTCCGTAATAGCTATTTTATCACAATCACATGAACTTATCCAGTACCTCAGCACACAGGCTGAAACATTTAGGACACAGGATAAGGGCCACAACCAGTTACATGTTGAAATGTTTCCACTTGTGTGAGAATCTCAAACAAGGAGACCCAAGATTAGAAAATTAAAACAACGTAGGAAAAACAACACAGAGGACGGTGAATCTCTGGAAATCTCCACCAGGGAGGGTTGTGGAGGCGAGATCATTGGGGATTTTAAAGAGGAAATTGATACATTTTTGAAAGATCAGAAAAATTGAGGCAATGGGGAACAGGCGCAGAAGAGATGTGGCATGGGTCAGATCAACCACTATCACACTGAATTGTGGGGCAGGATTGAGGGGCCGAGTGGCTTACTACAGCTCCTAATTTTCTTATTTTCTCACCTCCTTGCTTAACAATTGCATTTATTATCAAGTGTAATTGTTGCAGTATGTTCAATATCCTGAAATAAATAGTGAACGCCTATCCTTTTAGAAAGGACGGGAAGCTTTGCTGCCCTGAAATATAACTGCCTCAAAATTATACAATCATGACATGCAAATCCAATTTATTTCTGATTGCTGTGACTACAACTACATTTGTTATAGATCAAGCTGCTTTAACCACATTTTTTAAACTATTTGTGTATTTAAAACTGTGTAGGAACAACATGTTGCAGAGTGGCTAATCTTTGGAATTCTCCAACCAGGATTGTGGAGGCTAGATCTTCATAGGTTTTCAAAAAGATTTAAATGATTGATTTAATCCTCCTCTCAAATAGTTAAACATTTGTTTCGACTCTCCTCCCACCCCTACAGTGTTTCAAGAATGCAGGTCATACACTTCCATCCGGGCCCGAGAGTGTGCTGGGAGGCGGTATATGAAGATTCAACAGTTTCACAAATGAATGCAGTATGATGTGCTTAAAACTATCCAAACTTAAACTTACGTGGACGTTTAGTTTAAAAAGTAAAATTTAATGACGGATTTTCAAATACAAATTTTACTTAAACAAAACCGACTACTCAAAATGTAGAAAGCAACTGGAACACAATCGGTTACTGAATAGCAATGTCCCACAAATACCGATTCAGGTCCCAAAATCTCTGTGCGTCACTGTGCGAGATTAGTTTGGAACAGCACACCACTTGCCTTGTGCAGAATACCAAGATTCAGGTTTCTATTCATGTTCCTGATTGCAACTGCAAACATAACATTATTAAATGCTTAATCCACACAAGACATTTGCAAAGAGACATCTCTGCTGAGCAATGTTAACATGTAGACATTAGCAATCAATGAACAAACCAGTCACACGTCCAGGCCTACAGTTTTCCGGGTCGTGTCTGTGATCTCATCACAGCGTAAAATGCCATTCTTTTTGTCATCCAAACCTAAACCAAACAAACTCATCTTACCAAAGCACATTCTGAATGCACCTTCTAAAAGAAAAGCAAATAGGGTCTGATTAAATTGCACACTTTACTGTAAAACATTTAGCAGAAACTGTACTTGCAACAGAGGATGCTAACTTGCACTTCAGATCCAAACGCTGAGCAGCCAGCCCTGACCACACGGCCGAGTGTTGGTATGTATAATTTACTGCCCTGGATGTAGTCCCTAGATAGACTGTGCTTACCGCAGTGAGCTCATTCAGTGGGGCGTTTTATAGAACAGCGTTTACAATCATAAAGTTCTGTATTCTCAATGCAGTTTTCTAAAAACATCATTTAGAATTGCAAAAGTTCTAGGACTATAGAAGTCAGCATATCCCCAGATAAGACCGTAAGAAATTACAGAGAATTGTGGACCCAATACAGACCATCACACAAATCACTCTCCCTTCCATGGACTCCAACTACACTTCACGCTGCCTCAGCAAGATCACCGGATTAATCAGGACAAGTCTCACCCTGACATTCCCACTTCCCCTCTCTCCCATCAGGCAAGAGGTACAGAAGTGTGAAATGCATACCTCCAGATTCAGGGACAGTTTCTTCCCAACTGTTATCAGGCTACTAAACCATCCTATCACCAACTTGTCAGCAGTTCTGACCTACCATCTACCTCACTGAAGATACTCGGACTATCTTTAATCAGACTTTATCTTGCACTATCCTGTATCTGTACACTGTGAACGGCTTGATTGTAACACGTATTGTCTTTCCGCTGACTGGATAGCATGCAACTAAAAGATTTTCACGGTACCTCCGTACACGTGACAATAAAGTAAACTAGGAATGACACTGCCAATTTCCACACAGCAAAGATTCACAAATGGCCACGTGGCTGTGTGCACATTGGCAGCACAAGACTCTTCCAATGATTTGTAATGTTAGCTAGGGCATCTGGTTAACTCTTCTCTTTTTTTGAGGAGTGCAATTGGATCAATTAGATCCACCAGAGGGTAGAGAGGGGAGGTCACAGAGTCAAGATGCAGGTAAACAAGCCCTTTGGCCCATCCTATCCAGCTTGATCATTGACCACCCGTTTACAATAATTACTTTTCAATTCTATTCAACTCACATTCTCATTGATTCTTCCAAATTCTACCATTCACCCAAACACTTGTGGCAATTTACAGTGACCAATTAACCTACCAAGCCAGTCCTTGTGGCCAGCCCCACAGTATAACAGTTGTTCAACGTTATCTCATTGGTGGCAAAGCATAATTAATACGTCTTTACTTTGAAATCTTGGAGTTTACGTTGACCTAAAGGATATACTCAGTCAAGTTGTTGCACAAAATGACAAATTGATCAGATGCAGGTCAAGCAAACTAAACGCATTGTCCTCTATTCAGTTGACCACCACTTCAATCAATCGTATGAAAGCATGCACACATGCGACAATTTAACTCCGACTGTTTACAATATTACCAGAACCACTTGCATTTAATTTCCAGGCAACTATTGTTCTCTATGTTATTCATTGTCCCAGCAGCTATCATTGCTTCATCTTTCACATTGGTATTTGGGCTTAATTTTTCCACTTTCGCTTTGCCTCTTGGGACTGACTTTACTGCCTCAGAACAAAATGTAACCGGCCAGCAAATTTTAAAAAAAGAGCACGTTAGAAGTTAGAAAGGGCATATCAGAAGGGCATATATTAAGAAGATATTTTAGTGCTTGTTGTGCTTCACTAATTTAATGTCCACTTTTTAATTCCTTTCTTATTGCATCTCATCTGAATGTCTTTCTGGTTAATAGCACTGTATGATCACAGGCAACTCTACATAACCGTACACCATTCTATTGCACAGATTAGCAGCCTGATAAGACCCTAATTTGTAAATGGGCATTTAGAGATGGTCTTCACAAGGAAAATATTTTGGGAACCATCTGCCCCTGCACATTTAAATATGCTGATTATTTCAAATAAATCTCTATAGGTGAATCATTGATTTAACCACATCCTGACAATGAGCAGTTGTTTAAGGTGCAGAAGTGCTGAAATCATGCCTTAGTTATGTCCTTGTGATGCACACCTTCTAGAGTAACAACCGCAGCTTTGGCAAGCAATACAAATACAACACATACTGCAACTGTGGACAAGAGATCAAATCCTATTTGACCACATTCCTACAGGATGACTACAAATTTCCCAGCTATATGGAACTAGCATCGCACAGGTACTAATAAAGTTTAAAAAAACATTCACAAATCAGTACAACGCTAAAAGGAGTCATTTATGCAATCGGAATGGTTGAGACTTGTAAAATGCAATGTAAACCAACAGGTGTGTAAGCCATTCATACAACACATATTATCAAAATACAGACAGATACCAAATCTATCCAGAAAGAATCTCCTGGCTCTGGTTTCACATCATTTCTCCTATTACCATACCCAACATTGTGGAGCACAGAAAATCTTACCTCCCCATTCCCCATCTTCCCAGTCAAAGTGCCCACAGATTAAAGCTGGATTGGATGCACCACCATTATAAACATAAGTTAGTAGAAACACTCATCATAGATTTTTGACGAAGTCCTGCACCAAAGGCTGGTCCGGAAGGTTAAAGCATAAGATACACAAGAAAATGCAGATGCTGGAATTTGCAGCAACAAACAGTCTACTGGAAAAACTGAAATGGTCAAGCAGCATCTGTAGTGGGGGGTGGGCGTTGGTACTGTCAACATTTCAGGTACCATTGAAGGGTTTTGACCCGAAGATTCCATCCTCACCCCACAGATGCTGGTTGACCTCTCAAGTTCCTCCAGTAGATTGCTTGCAGGATTTGAAGTATGTTGGCAATTAGCTTGTTGATAGTGGTGGTGGAGCATTTTTCTGACGCAGAGTCTGTAAATATTGATTTGCAGCAAGGTTTGGTGCATGAGAATGTAGGTGGTCTGATTTGTAAGTTTGCCAATGGCATGAAAATAGGTGGAGTTGTATATTGTGAAGAAGGTTGAATAAGGTTACAGAGGGGGGTAGATCAGCTGGAAAATTAGACAGAACAATGGCAGGGAATTTAATCCAGAAAAGTGAAAGGTAATGCACTTTGGGACATCAAATACTGGCAGTTCATGTACAGTAAATGACAGAGACCTCAGGAGCGTTGAGGTACAGAGAGTGAAAGTCCATAGTTCCCTGAAAATGGTGTCACTGTTGGATAGGGTAGGGAAGAATGCACATGGTATGCTTGCCTTCATCGGCCAGGCCACTGAGTATGAGAGTTGCAATGTCATGTTGCAATTGCACAAAACCTTGGTTAGGATGCACTTGGAATATTGTATATAGTTTTGATCACCACACTAAAGAAAGGACGTTGTAACATTTTTTCAAAAGAGTGCCAAAGAGATTCACCAGGATGTTTCCAGGAATGGAGTGAGCCTTAGTTAAAGGGAGAGATTGGTTAAACTGGGAGATTACAAATGCTGGAATCTGCAGCAACAAAGGGTACCCATTTGAGGAATTAAGCAGGTCTGGCAACAATTATGGAGGGAAATGGGCAGACAACATTTTGGGTCAAGATTCTTTACCTAGACAGTCTAGATGAAGGATTTTGACCTGAAAGTCAACTGTCCGTTCCTCTTTCCAAGTGTTGCCTGACTCACTGAATTCCTGGGTTGGCTGGATTGTTCTCACTGAAGCATAGGAGAGGTGACTTTATAGAGGTTTATACAATTATGAGGTGCATAAATGGGATAGATAGTTATTGTCTTTATCCTAGGATGCGGGAAATCTAAAACCAGAGGACACATGTTTATAATGAAAAGGGAGAAAATTAGATCTCAGGGCTAGTTTTTCCACACGGTAACATAAAACAGTTAATATAGAACATGCTACTAGAGGAAATGGTGATGGCAAATACAATTACAATGTTTAAAAAGCATTTGAACAGTTACCTGGAAAGGAAAGAGATAAGGGCTACACATATCTAATTTGGGCAAATGGGATTAGCATAGATAAGCACCACAATGAGCATGGCCCAAAATTGGGCAAAAGGGCCTGTTCTGTGCTGTGCAACTCTATGAATCGCCCTATGATGCAATTAACGTGATTTTTGCTATACTTACCTCTTTTAACAGTAATCCGGTGATTGCAAAACTGTTGGTATATCTCCTTCTCTCCAGTATGTAAGCAAATTCCTAATCATTGCTCTATACCGCGAATATTTTTGTTCACCCATTATATTCCTCAGTGGTGCATTCTTCATTTATGCCGGAACATATTTTTATTTTACAATGTACATAAAGTCTGCAGCACACACATAAAACGGTGAAAATGCATAACAGCTGGGAGGAGGAAAAACAGACCACAATGATTAATCTGACCAGGAGATGCATGATCTTCCTCCTCACATATGCTGACTAACTAGCACTTCCACTTCCAGCATTTTTCACTTTTATTCCAGATTCCCAGCATCTTCATCTTTCCATCCAAAAATTTCCCATTTAAAATCATGTACTTTTACAAAGTACCTGTGCACAGCCTGCAATGTCCTGCAAACTTTAACCAAGTGCCAGCTATTTCACTTCAAATTCAATTAAGTGATTCTAGTGAATTAATGCAAATCCCTGGGAGAAATTCAACCCGGAGTAGTGGGACACTAATCTCTTAACTAACAGCTAGGAAATTAATCCAAACAGGACTGATTCAGTTCTCTACAAATCCATGTCAATGGTTCATGACTTTCAACCCATCAATTTTTTCCACCCATTGTTTGGAACTAAGCAATCTCATTCAAAAGATACTGACAGAGCAGGTATTTAAGAAGGAACTGCAGATGCTTGAAAATTGAAGGTACACAAAAATGCTGGAGAAACTCAGCGGGTGCAGCAGCATCTATGGAGCGAAGGAAATAGGCAACGTTTCGGGCCGAAACCCTTCGTCATGGAGCACTAGATTGTTCCTGAACCTGGCGACGAAGCAGGCTAGGAGAGTCCCCCATTCCTTCTCTCCAGAGATGCTGCCTGTCCCATTGAGTTACTCCAACTTTTTCTGTCTATCTTAGTAGAGTCAGTCTGTTGCTCTTTGGGATGTAGATCAGGACAGAAGTACTCCATGAACACATCTGTATCCCAGGAGTTGGAGCACATCCACTGATGGCACTAGCATGCTTGATCCATATTTTAGAGTGAACGGGGATGGAATGAATGAATTAATTAATTAATACGTTATTGAATACTTTGTCACATGTGCTTGCATACACAAGATATGCAAATAGTTGCCACAAAAGGGTGCTGACAAAGTTACAAAGTATACACAGTATACACAAGTATACACACGTCATTCACATCCCACAGGGAGAGGTTGTGAAATGCCAGTCCAGATCACTGTTGATCGCAAAACTAACCACACAGGTCTTTCTTCTAGATTATCCTTCCAGAAGATGCACTCCTTTGAGAAGGTAATTCTGGGCAGCTATGATGAGGCCAGAATATCCAGATTCCTTGGCTACAATAACAAAGGCAGGTGCTGAGATCGTCCACAAGACCACTGATCTTCACACGGCGGACAGGAAGATTCCTGTAGGCAATTTATTTTAGCATGAGATGTCTGTTAGTTGGAGGCTTGACAGAGTCGGCTCAGGTCCCCTGACAAGGCGATTGAAGTTGATTGCAGATCAGGCATTGCTCCATGAGCATTAACCTTTATGTAGGCATGTGTATGGGCCTCCCTCAGCATGCATACACTGGTCCTCAGAAACACATGTGCATACATGTAGAGTGTGCAGGCACAGACCCCCTATCCATTGCCACCTCTCAGCTTCTCCAAACCCACTTCGCAACCATTACTGCTGGACTCCTTCTTTGACTCGAACCGTTCCCCAAATCTCTCCATCAGTGTGCCCCTCCGCCCCCAAATCAACTTTCAGCCTCCCTCAGATTGCTCCCACCAAACCTTACACACACGCTCTCTCAACACCCACGTCAGCTTTATGCACAAATGTAATGATGTACAATTGTCAAGCCACCACACCTTCTGTGTCCCACTTCAGCAACCCACCCCTCTGCAAGTCGTCTTTCACTCTCCATCAATAGCCCATCCTCTAGCTAAGTGCCATCTTTTAGCGGCATTCCCTGTGTTGTGTTCCAGAACAGCCGACAGTAACAGCCTCTGGGTGGAGAAAATACACCAGCACTTTTAACCCCCCTATCTACCCCCTGGCTTGGTGCACAATTTGATAAGCACAAGACCTCACTGAAGCACCTTGCACCATGAGAAACAAGGCTTCAAGAGCAGAGAGCATTCCTGCTGACGGTCTAAAAACTTAGAAAGGAACCTCAGTCGCAGAAACACAACCTCATCTCCCACATCCTTCAAGAAAGGAGGCCAATCCAACTGTAGCAACAACAGAGGGATCCTACATGCACTCAGTTGACGTTCAATGGGCAGACTTCATTGCCGGCTTGCACATCAACAGACTTCTAAAATAGACACTATTGAAATCTCTTACCGTGGAGGAAAAAGGCTGTTCCCATTCCCTCCTTGAAAGAGCGTAATGTCCCCAGAGATTTGCAAGTTTTCCTGTACACACAACCTGTACAAACAGGGAAGTAAATTTGAGGGAGGCAGGGTCCTCCACAGTTGAGAGTCTGGAAAAAGATTAGATTTAGAGAAGATGACAGCTCACGAAGTTTGTTCTCCAAATAAATGAAGCTGCAAGAATAGACAATAGACAATATATTTTTTAATCCCTCAAAAGGTTTATACGTCAGTTTACCCATGATGTGTCCTGAGTGAGTTACATCCACAGGGTTTACCAATATGGCAGGTATTTTTTCCCCAAAGCTTTCAGACTCTTGGGCCAGAAACGCATTGAATTAGATCATGGTTTACCAAAAGTATCAGAAATGTAAAAAAATGAAGCACTGAATTGATCATTAAGCAATCTGACCATCCATTATTCAACCAATTACAATGTTTTCCTGATCAAAGCATCTTTTGGCAGCTTTTAAATGATAAAATATCTGACTACAACAACAAATGCAAGGTCATTGCCTGATTGTTCTCCACAGATATCTAAATATCATCACAAATAACTTATGAAATGAACTGCAATAGATGCATGCTGCTTTGAAAACTATTGATTGGCTTGGTTGTAATCACCTATGCCTGTTGGAAATTCACTCCATCTGCCGCCAAGTTTAATTACTTTACTTTTTAATAGTTCTACTGCTCCTTATTGGGGACTAGATGACTGTGGAAGAGAGGAGACATTTGCCATGATGGCCTAGACTTCATAAGTACAGGTAGGCTTAATGGACCAAGCTGTTCCCTTGCTGCTTATTCCAATATTATCTCAGGCACTGAATTGCACCAAACCCACGCCATATAGTGGTGAGGAAACAATTACCTTAAACCTTCTCCGGATAGCGTCACGTGTCAGTGTGTAACACTGGAGTTTCAGTCTGGAATATGTGCTTGTTAATCAAAGAGGTTTTACTCCCATTAGTTCTTAACTCAAAGCAAAAGAATGGCACAACGAGTAGAGCCACTGCCTCACAGTGTCAGAAACACAGATTCGATCCTGATCTCGGACACTGCCTGCATGGAGTTTGCACATTCTCCGTGTGACGGAGTGGATTTCCCCAGGGTGCTCCAGCAAACTCCCACATCCCAAAAATGTGCAAGTTGATAGATTAATTGGCTCCTGTAAATTGTCTTTAATGTGCAGGCAAGTGGTACAATCTAGGGGAGATGATGGGAATGTGGGGAGGCCACGAACTTGGTGAGCTGAAGAGTCTGTTTCCATGCTGTTCTTCTCTGTGACTCAAAAAAGGGTCTAGCCATTTGGTCTAGGCTGACATCTAATGGATGTGCAAATAAAATTAAGCTTAAGTACAAACTGGTGAGGTAAACCATAACGGTGGCTTTATACAACTAGTATGTATAAAGTAAAAGATGCAAAAGATGCATTTCCATGTAATGTCATGGTTGAGGATTGATATGGAAAAGGCCTGTATCAGCATTAAAATCAATGACATTTCACAAAGAAAGTCAATGCAATGTTTGTTACAGGCTTTAGAGCAGAATCCGTGCCACTTCCCAGCCAGTATCAGTCATGGATGGGTTGGTAACATTCTCAACATACCTTCAAGTACTCCCTTATTAAAGTAAAAACCTGGCAAGAGTAGAAAAGATTACGGACCACTAACGAGGTAACAAGAACATGTCACTACTCAAAATTTGATTAATCACAGAAACAATAACCTCCCATATATGTCGATATCACATGCCATGGTGTTGTTATTGGACACAGTCCAGTAACATGCCAATCTGAGGTTCTGACTCTTGAAACAGTGCTGAAAGTGTGATTGAAATCCGGCAGATTGCTTTCAAGGTACTGCATTCGCAGACAGACAGACGACACTACCTCCCTCTCAGGTTGGAAGCAATTAACTATTGCAACTCACAGAAGGCATTCTCTGGAGCCTTTAACTTCACTGACATCCCATTTAGATTGAACACAGCAGATTCGGAGTGCCACGGTTTCAGTAACTTCCACTCATTCTAATTTGCCTTCCAACACAAAGACTCTTAGAATGTCATGCCGCCTAGGTTAGGTTAGTTACATTATTTAGGCTAGCTGCACATTTCTTTGTGAAATGAGTACATCTGATCTTCCTGGCTTTTCATTTGGATCAGTTTATTTACACACTTTAAATTTACCTGATCAATCAGATTTAGTAGGCTCTTCAAATAGTCTCTTCTACCTGTAAGGCCACACGTAGGAGTGGCAAAGTGTTGCATCTGGTAGAGCTGCTGCCTCACAGTGCCCAAGACCAGAGTCCAATCCTGAACCTGGGGGCACTATCTGTGTGGAGTTTGCAAATTCTACCTGTGACCATGTGAGTTTGCTCCAGGTGCTCCTTTTCCTCCCACATCCCAAATACAAGCAGGTTTGTAGGTTAATTGTCCGGTGTCAATTGCCCCTAGTGTGTAGGGAGTGGATACAAAAGTGGGTTAACATACAACTAGTGTGAACGGGTGATCATTGATCAGCCTGGACTCTTTGGGCCAAAGGACCGGTTTCCACGCTGTATCCCCAAAACTGAAACTCTACAAAAAACATAAACCTGGTTTTCTTGAATGCGACCAGTACCTTTGGAACAAAACAATCTTTTAGTGGGCATCCAAACCAACATCAAATTCTCACTTGCATGGGCAAAGGGCATTGCCGTCATAAGAAGGCCAGATCCAGCTCACTGGACAGCAGAGGAGAGGAGCACAGTGCAAACAGAGCATTTATACCATTAATTAAGGGTGTAATCCCAATGTCCCAATCTTCATAAACTAAGAGTGGAATCTCAAACTTCCAATCATCATAATCCAAGAGTTTAATTCCAATCTACCTCACTGCTGTCTTTTCACTTTTGTATTCAACATTTGCTCTATAGCTGCAATACTGTAAAACAAAAGCACTATATTCTGGACACTAGTCATTTTTCACATTGCACTGTTGTGCTTGTGCGTGGCTTGATTGTACTCATTGTATGGTATGAATTGATAGGATAACACACAAAACAAAGCTTTTTAACGTGACAATAATAAGCCAATAGCAATGACCAGTGGTCCAAGGAGTCTGTTTCCATGCTGATTCAATTTCTCCTGATTCAATAAATGATTCCTCTTCAACCACAGAGGAATCTTAAGTCTAAGCGCCATAAAGCACAGAAACAGGCCCTTTGCCCCAACTTGTCCATGCTACCATGTTCACTACCAAGCTGGTCCCTGTTGACCATATCCCTCAAAATCTTTCCTATCCATGTACTTGTCCAAGTGTCATAGTCATAGTGTAGAAACAGGCCCTTCAGCACCATTTTAACATGCCTCATCTACACTAGTCCCACCTGCCTGCATTTGGCACATATACTTTAGCCCCATTCTCCCCATGTACCTGTCCAAATGTTTTTTTAAATGGTGTGATATTACCTGCCTCAACTACTTCCTCTGTAGCTCGTTCCATATACCCACGACCCTTTATATAAAAAACTTGTCCCTCAGGTTCCTATTAAATCTTTGCCCCTCTCACCTTATACCTATGTCATCTGGTTCTTAATTCCCCTACTCAAGGTAAAATACTCTGTGCATTTACCCCATCTATTCCCCTCATAATCATATACACCTTTGTAAGATCATCCCTCATCGGCCTGCGTTCCAAGGTATAAAGTCCTAGCATGCCCTAACCTCCCCGTTGCTCAGACCTTCAAGTCCTCAACAACATCCTTTGCCTTTTTAATGTCATAATCTGTACCTGCCTCTACCACTTCATCTCTCAGCTCGTTCCAACCTATATGTTAATTGTACTGAATAAATGTGCTAAGTGATTTATTTCTAAACTGCACTGGTTAACATTTTATGAAGTAGACTTGCAAGATGCTTTGGAGCTCACTTTTCAGGTGCAGAGTTTGTACCCCAAGGCCACCCCACCATTCATAACAATACACACATATGCACATAAATGCAACAGAAACACTGATTGAAAAAAGGATTTTGTAAAAATTCTGTGAGAGCGAACTTTATTCTAATCTCATAAATATCAGGGTAACTAACAACTCGTGAATTTTGGAAGCGTCAATTTCTCGAAAGGCCATTATGCAGGGGTCGCCTGTAATGAAATGCCATTGGTTGTGGGGATAAACACCTGGAGGAGTCGAGAATCTCCTCAGTGGATAAACATCTTTTAAAACCAAGTGAAAGAGTTCTTGAATTAGACAAAACGAAACCACAACTTGCCTGAAATGTTCCAGTAAAAGAACATAAGAGGAGCTCCAATTACAGTCAACAATTAAAGAAAAATCCATACATTTCCATTGTTATACGAAAGCTATGTAGTTTGGAAAATGCTCTATTTAAAACCTTATTTTACCTTTGAAAATGGAAGAATCTCACAAAGGTTAAGCACTCACTGCTGAATTTTGAACTAAGATAGCATTTTCCACAAAAAAAAATCGCCTGAAAAATCTTCAAAGATATTAGTTGAACTACGTGCATTAATGAAGAAAGATATTCATGTATAGATTTGGCAAAGGCAATGTAAATAAAGATCAATTAAAGATTGGGATATGTGACAAAGGACAGAACAGAACATCAGGATGGATGTAAGTGGACAGAACAGCATAACGTGGGAAAAGGTTATCATTTGCAATGGATAAGGGAAGCCATTCATATCAGGATAGAAACTTTTTTTTCCATTTAATTCAATGACAACGTCAACTATATGTGGCATTTAATGGAGACAGAATGTCCTGATAGAGCAAATCACTAACTGCAAGAGGTTGAAATAGAAGGTAGACACAACATGCTGGAGTAACTCAGCTGGACAGGCAGCATCTCAGGAGAGAAGGAATGGGTGACGTTTCGGGTAGAGACCCTTCTTCAAATTAATCCTTCTCTCCAGAGATGCTGCCTGTCCGCTGAGTTACTCCAGTATTTTGTGTCTACCTTCGATTTTAAACCAGCATCTGCAGGTCTTTCTTACACAGGTTGAAATATGTTGAAATTACTAACATATAAATTGTATCTGTAATATTAAACCAATAGGGAGGTTGCACGGCAGTCGAGGTCACGGCCCGTGACCCATACTGTTGCCACGCAACGCCTTCTGTAGTACACGAGGTGCGCCCGTCTTCTGTCCCAGCATCCTGACTCCACGCTGACTGGTTTCATACTCGCAGACCCCGGGCCGTCTGTCCCCGTGGCCGGGGGGGAGTCGGAGGTCGGTGCGGAGTCGGGGTGTCGGTGCAGAGCGGTCAGTGACTCTGGGTGGGTGGAGGGACCAGACTGTCCCCAACTCTGCTGCAGCTGACGGGGATGTTGCCAGGTTTTCGTCCCCATGTGTCCGCTGCCCGGAGCCGCGGCCCGCTCCACGTGTGTGGGCGCTGCCGACCCACAGCCCGTGACAATGCGGCCGCACAGGGGGAGACGGGGCGGCGGGCGGCCGTGGCCAGACAGCGCTGACCCCAGGGGGAGAGTGGGGGCTGTCCCGAGGGATGCGCTCCTTCGGCCGCTTACACCTTGGTGCTCGGGTTCAGAGCAAAGATACTAGAGCATTTGGTTCAGAGCGCTCAGTCACCCTCCACAATTATTTACAGCGCAAAAATTTACCATTTCGGCGTTTTTTTAACAGGTAAGAAAGTATGCGTTTCGTGTGTTAAGTGTATACGGGAGGCTGCCATGTCCTCCAGAAGGATTGAGCTGCTCCGTGCATCATGCCCTTTGACCCGATGACCTTACGTGCACCCCCCCTATACCAAGAACAGGATGGCCATAAAAAGAGATGGCAATTCCCTGGCAAAGGGTTCATGATTATGTTGCTCTTTCAAGATGTCCTGAGTCACTGCTACTGTGAAGTATTTGCAAAGATCTATTGCTGTTGTAACGCACCAAATATTTTTGAGATGCCTTATTGTGGAACAGTTACATCCGACCTCATCAAACTTCACCATCATAACACAAAACCTGACGCGCAGCTTTGCCACATGTGGTCCTGGCTGATGTACCTTGGAAACGGGCTGAATGTCCTTCTGTTCCAATGTCCCTTCACCGGCCTGTTTACGATCATTGTAAATGTTGACACTGGCCTATTATAGTGACATCTGTATCTCGAGGCCAGACTAGCAGCTGTCAAAGCGAGCCGATGGCCTCAAACACCAAAGCCTTGCATTTAAATGCACACTTCACTTCACGCACAGGCAACCATGACATCAGATACTATACATCCAGTTGCCTGGTAACCAGTGAACACTCATCAGCATCTGCTGCTTATAAGCTGCAAATTAGTAAAAGTATTTGTAAAGCAGACCTTTAAAGCTGTGGTTAAGGCTTCTCACGGACAATTGTTTGTCGTTGAGGAACCAATATTCCGAAGTCTATGCAAAAAATTGCTTACAAAAATAACTGAATGTAAGCCACAAAGGAAATTAAATCACAACTTCTTTGTGTGTGGCTTTACTACTGTAATCTTCAGGGTCCACCTACCAAAGTGACATGGAAAGGGAGACACCACCCAACATTGTGTTTTTACCCTGCAAAGTAATGAAGGGTAATTCCTCACAAATTCTTCAACAGACTATTGATAACTTCCAAATTACAGCACAGGGGTTCCGGGCAGATCGGTTCTTTTGAAAGCCTTTCGCCAGTCGGAATGTGTATCTGTGTCCCACACCAGGGATCCCCCTTGGGCTTTGCTGACAAATTTGTGTGTAATCTCATCAGCTGCACGGTCAGCTGGAACCAATCAGATCAGGAGACTCCCAGCCAGCTTGCTGAGCCCCTCATCAACCCTTCTGGACCTTGCTGCTTGATTAACCACTTTCAACTAGGCCAGTACAGAATGCAAACCCGTTTCCCCACCCTCTCCACCTCAGTATCAAGTCCCTTAGGTCCCAAATGTAACCAGTCTTCTCGGTGAACACATCATCATCCGCTTACCTCCCTACCTCCAAACAAGCCTGAACCACAGTGGGCTTACACTGCCTGCTACTGGTCCAGAAGCCATCTTACCCATCTGCTTCCTCAAGCCAAAACTGGAAAGAGCCCAAGCCCTGCCAATGTTGCCCCTTCAAGGCTCTTTATATCTTGCTCCCGGCACTACAGATCCACGATCCATTCACCCAGCAGCATTCATGTGACATGCAAAACCCTCCATATAAATACATCCGCAAATTATTTCAACTGTTTATTAATGCATCTTGGAAAAACATAATTCATTACAAATTTTCACACAGAGAGTTGTGAGTCTGTGGAATTCTCTGCCTCAGAGGGCGGTGGAGGCCGGTTCTCTGGATACTTTCAAGAGAGAGCTAGATAGGGCTCTTAAAGATAGTGGAGTCAGGGGATATGGGGAGAAGGCAGGAACGGGGTACTGATTGGGGATGATCAGCCATGATCACAATGAATGGCAGTGCTGGCTCGAAGGGCCAAATGGCCTACTCCTGCACCTATTGTCTATTGAATACTGTTAATAATGTGATGGAAATTTATTCTGTCCAGCAGAGCTAAACAAATACCAATAAACTCACAAAACAATTGAATGTAATTTGATACAATTTCACAATTCATAGCACGAGTTACACATATGTATTATCTTATGTTTATTTTTATAGTTGTAATATGTATGATTAAGGGGTAGAAGCATTTGATTAATGTATTATTTTTAAATAGCTAAATAGGGACACAGTTTTTTAACAAACCGCATATCTACTTTTTGAAATGTAATATAGGATCATTTCTATGTTTAGGTAAGTTATTGATCTGAATAATTCGTTCAGATCCCTTTTTGATTATAGTTGATGGCATGTAGAAAGAGTCACTAGAGTAGAATCGATAAAGCTGTATTTACCTCAGAACAGTTAGAGTAAAAAATGCAACAACTAAATTAAAATTTTCTTTATAAGTCTATCTGCAACTGTTATCTCCAATTAATTAGGATTTCACATGAGATGAGCAAGAGAGACAACTTGTTCTCATCAGGGATAAAATTTAAAATATATTTTTCACTTGACATCAGTCTTTGGTCACTGTATATAATGTCCTCAGTTTCCATTGAAATAGGTGCACCAATAATGAATGGTTGTTATATATGCTGGCAAATTGAAGAATTATTTTGAACTTGTATTTTATTTATATTTCAAGTAATTTTATTGCACCATAACTTTCACAACCTGAAGTCATCCCAAAGCACTTCACATCTAACAAATTATTTTTCAAAGTATATGATCTTCTAGAATGGAGAAAATGCACAAGCTAATTCAGCATGCTTGCTGAAAACAATCACAACCTCCTCCAAATATTGAAAGGCAGCTTCCATAAAAGAATTTAACTAAATTTGAACTCTCAATAAAATCCCATGAACCATTTAACAACAAATGAGAAAAAGTTAAACATACTTAAAAAAATAATTAGCCGTTAAGAGCTGTAGGCCATCCCAAGGTCACGTTGAACGATAAAAGTTCTTTATTTTTATTTTTTATTTTTTTAAACATACCATTCCATTGTACCATGTTACACGCTGACAAGCTGACACCATGAAATAACTGATATGAATAACATATACTCGTCACTAAGTACCCCCACTTATGTATTTTT
>JAXLNO010004744.1:0-224739 GCA_038087875.1 Malacoraja senta
CATGGCTGATCTACCTTTCCCTCTTAACCCCATTCTCCTGCCTTCTCCCATAACCCCTGACACCAGCACCAATCAAGAATCTATCCATCTCAGCCTTTAAAATAACCATTGACAGCCCCCACAACCTTCTGTGGCAATGAATTCCACAGATTCACCACCCTCTGATTAAAGAAATTCCTCCTCATCTCCTTCCAAAAGGAACATCCTTAAATTCTGAGGCTATGACCTCTGGTCCTAGACGCTCCCACTAGCGGAAACATCCTATCCACATCCATTCTTTCCAGGACTGAGGAACAATGTGTTGATTCACCAGAATCATGCATATGTGTTCAAAACGTCTGGCACTGCATCTGATGTGGTCCCCTTGCATGACTGAAGCCTGACTTCTAACCTCACTTATTCTAGTTCTCTATTTGTAATGCACAATATTCTAATATCCTTTTGAATAAGCGAGTTCCGTATTCCGACTGTGCATGCCTGTGCTGCTGCATGTATAAAGACCTGCGTTTCATCCATAGTCAGGATTGAACCTGGGTCTCCGGCGCTGCAAGCGCTGTTGAATTGCTACAGGACCGTCCCCGTCCCTTCCCAAGTGTCCCATACCTGACTGGGGGCGGCCGGAGATGTCCGGGGTGACCCTGGACTGACACGACAGTGGCCCGAAACAGTGGTGGCCCAAGCTTACAGCCAGCGCAGAGAAGAAGCGCTAACTCCAACTCCGGGACACCGGCCTGGAGCAGTGTAATTAGCGCTTCTTCTCCGCGCTGGCTGTAAGCCTGGGCCGCCACTGCTCTGGGCTGGTGTCCCTTCAGTCCAGGGTCACCCCGAACATCTCCGGCCGCCGCCGGACAGGGATGGGACACTCGGGAGGAGACGGGGACGGTGCAGTAGCAATTCAACAGCGCTTGCAGCGCTGGAGACCCGGGTTCGATCCTGACTACAGATGAAATGCAGGTTTGTACACATGCAGCAGCACAGCTGCCGAGAATGTTTATCAAGAATGACCTTTGACAAATCCCATGATTCCTTGCGGTTTTCGGAATACTGAACTCGCTTATTTATTTTCTGTACCTGTTCTCGGCTTTTATGTACACAGAACCATCTATGAGCACTTGGAACACATTTCTTATTGAATCACTCTTTGAAAATGCCAATCACTGGTACTTTCAATTGCTTTCAATTAGTTTTGTTTGCTTTACTAATCTCCTATATGAACCTATATGCACAGCACATGAGTTTTAGCCATTTTCAATACACAGTCACACCGGAGCGTGTTATTTGGCTTCATTTTATCAACATCTTTAATCAGTAAACATTTTTTATAAAGTCCAATTTCATCTGCGTTGCAAATTTCATCTAAACTCTGCACTTCATTATCAAGGACGGCCCTTCAGCCGATTGAGACGATGCTGACCTCAAACATCTATGTATATAATAATTCTGCCCTAACCCATTATATTCTCCTAATTCCCATCAACCTCCCCCAGATTCTACCATTGACCTAGACACAAGGAACTGCAGATGCTGGTTTACAAAAAAGTACACAAGTGCCAGAGTAACTCAACAGGTTAGTCTGAAGAAGGGTTTCGGCCCGAAACGTTACCTATTTCCTTCGCTCCATAGATGCTGCTGCACCCGCTGAGTTTCTCCAGCATTTTTGTGTACCTTCGATTTTCCAGCATCTGCAGTTCCTTCTTTAACAGGTTAGTCAGCATCTCTGGAATACATGGATAGGTAATGTTTTAGGTCAGGTCGGAGTCTGAAGTATGGTCCCGCCCTGAAATGTTGCCTATCCACATCGTCCAGAAAGTTGCCTGACCTTCTGAGTCACTGCAGCACTCTGCGTCTTTATTTCTATCATTGAGCTACACATTAGGGCAATTTGCAGTGGCCAATTAACCTAACAATTTGCATATCTTGGAAATGTGGGAGGAAACCCACATGGTCACAGGGAAAATGTTTAAAGACCATATAAACAGCACTGGAGATCAGGATTGAATTAGGGTGACTGGAGCTGTACGGCAGTAGCTCTACCAGACGTGCCACTGAATTGTTGCACTGCTCCCTGTGGATGTAAACCATATTGGATTCTACAAGTTGACAGGGTAGATGCAGGAATACTGTTCAACCTAGCTGGCAAGTTCACAAGCACGGAGGGGACAGATAAGAAGAGGTCTCTTCATCAGAAGGAAGTTGGATTTCTCCACCCAACATAGCTGTTAATTCAAGGTTAATTCACTCAGTAGGATTTAAGGCATTTATATTTTGATATTAAGGGACACGGGATGTGGGTTAATGCAGAAGAATGATGGTAAAGTATAAGATAGTCATGATCTTATTGAAAGATAGCTTACTAAGAAGGTGGAGGGAGCTGGGAGGGAGGGGCAGAGAAACAGTCTGCAGATGTTGTTACCAGTTGTGTGTGTGTGTGTGTGTGTGTGAAAGTATGCTGTTACCGAGTGGCTGAATGTGTGACCGACAACATACAAGCGTTTGCTAAATCTGTATGTAGACCCTGGTCTTGAGTCATCTTACAACTACTGTCTTTAGACCTGGTCTTTGTCTTATCAAGACTGCGTGATAGCTGGTGTGCAATAGCGCCCTCCCCCATCCCACACAGTTAAAATAATTTGGGTAGAAAGGAACTGCAGATGTTGGTTTATACCGAAGATAGACACAAAGTGCTGGAGCTATTCAGCGGGTCAAAAGGATGGATGACGATTCAGGTCGGGACACTTCTTCAGACTCCTTTTTTGTGCTTTTTAATTTGTGCTTGGCTAGCTTCCATTCCTTGGAAACGGTAGCAAATCATTCTTGACCACGACAGATTGCCTAAGGTGGTAATTCCGTGTACTGTACATTAGCTTAAGGTTAAATCACTGATTATGGTTAATGCACTCTTTCTGCAGTTGAATTTTTGTTGATTTCTCTGGTGGCAGGTTTTTAAAGCTGGAAATGTGTGCTTTTTTAACAGCCAGGGTGCGTCTTTGAAAACTTCCTTGTTTAGCCTACAAGCTAGTAAATCAAATGCTGGTCAATCAGGAGTTGACTGTAATTGCTTCCTGCAGATTTGAAGTCATTACCTGCTGCCCCACTCCATTTCCTACTAATTTTTGAGCTAGGTCAATAATTTGCATTCAACTCCACCAATGTTGGTTAACACCCTGCTTGGAGGCAATTTACAAAATGCCTTCTGGATCGCGGTATCTGGGTACACATGACAATAATAGACCAATACCAATACCACAAATATGTAACATCCAGAAATATCTTCCCTCGTATAAATCCATGCTGGCTCTGAAAACATTCAAACAGTTCACTCATTCCATCCATGATTGATCTGCAAAATATGTTCGCAAAGTAATCTATAATTCCTGGAGTTCCATTCCTTATTTTAAAAAGCAGTGCCTTCTCTCATCTTGCTTAAACATTTCCACCTGCAAAGCTGCCGCATGTGAATGCTAATGATAGTTCCATGTATAAAGCGGTTCACAGGCACCCATGTTAACAGGGGAACCAGCAAGGTATTTTCCTAATCAGCAAGTTGGTCTCGACCCGAGACGTCGCCAATTCCTTTTCTCCATAGATACTGCCTCACCCGCTGAGTTACTCCAGCATTTTGTCCTTACCCCCAGTTAATAGGAAGGACATTTCCTTTAGCAGGGAGATGCAAAACCAGGGGCCACACAGATCATAAGTGATAGGAGCAGAATTAGGCCATTCAGCCCATCAAGTCTACTTGGAGGGAGAGATAGATCAGCCATGATTGAATGGCGGAGTAGAAATTATGGGCCGAGTGGCCTGATTCTGCTGCTATCAATTGTGATCTTATGAGTAGGGGGATCAGGAACCAGAGGGCATAGGTTTAAGGTGAGAGGGGAAAAATGTAATAGGAACCTGAGGGCGACTTCTTCACACGGAGGGTGGTGGGTATATGAAACAAGCTGCCAGAGGAGGTGGTTGAGGCAGGTATTATAACATAATTTAAAGGACATTTGGACAGGTACAACATGGTTTAGGTTTAGGTACACAAAAATGCTGGAGAAACTCAGCGGGTGCAGCAGCATCTATGGAGCGAAGGAAATAGGCAACGTTTCGGGCCGAAACCCTTCTTCAGACTGATAGGGGTGGGGAGAAGAAAGGAAAAAAGGCGGAGGAGGAGCCCGAGGGCTGGGGGATGGGAGGAGACAACGAGAGGGCTGATGAAGGGGAGGGGACAGCGAGGGCTAGCAGAGTTGGGAGAATTCAATGTTCATGCCCCCAGGATGTAGACTGTCCAAGCGGAATATGAGGTGCATTTCCTCCAATTTCCGGTGTTGCTCGCTGTGGCCATGGAGGAGACCCAGGACAGAGAGGTCAGATACGGAATGGGAGGGGGAGTTGAAGTGCTGAGCCACCGGGAGGTCAGGTAGGTTATTGCGGACCGACCGGAGGTGTTCGGCGAAACGATCGCCAAGCCTCCGCTTGGTCTCACCGATGTAGAGCAGCTGACATCTAGAGCAGCGGATGCAATACATAGATACATAGATACATAGAAATTAGGTGCAGGAGTAGGCCATTCGGCCCTTCGAGCCTGCACCGCCATTCAATACGATCATGGCTGATCATCCAACTCAGTATCCCGTACCTGCCTTCTCTCCATACCCCCTGATCCCTTTAGCCACAAGGGCCACATCTAATTCCCTCTTAAATATAGCCAATGAACTGGCCTCAACTACCCTCTGTGGCAGAGAGTTCCAGAGATTCACCACTCTCTGTGTGAAAAAGTTTTTCCTCATCTCGGTCTTAAAGGATTTCCCCCTTATCCTTAAGCTGTGACCCCTTGTCCTGGACTTCCCCAACATCGGGAACAATCTTCCTGCATCTAGCCTGTCCAACCCCATAAGAATCTTGTACGTTTCTATAAGATCCCCTCTCAATCTCCTAAATTCTAGCGAGTATATGCCAAGTCTATCCAGTCTTTCTTCATATGAAAGTCCTGACATCCCAGGAATCAGTCTGGTGAACCTTCTCTGCACTCCCTCTATGGCTATAATGTCCTTCCTCAGATTTGGAGACCAAAACTGTACGCAATACTCCAGGTGTGGTCTCACCAAGACCCTGTACAACTGCAGTAGAACCTCGCTGCTCCTATACTCAAATCCTCTTGCTATGAAGGCCAACATACCATTCGCTTTCTTCACTGCCTGCTGCACCTGCATGCCTACTTTCAATGACTGGTGTACCATGACCCCCAGGTCTCGCTGCATCTCCCCATTTCCTAATCGGCCACCATTTAGATAATAGTCTGCCTTCCCGTTTTTGCTACCAAAGTGGATAACCTCACATTTATCCACATTATACTGCATCTGCCAAACATTTGCCCACTCACCCAGCCTATCCAAGTCACCTTGCAGTCTCCTAGCATCCTCCTCACAGCTAACACTGCCCCCCAGCTTAGTGTCATCCGCAAACTTGGAGATGTTGCTTTCAATTCCCTCGTCCAGATCATTAATATAAATTGTAAATAGCTGGGGTCCCAGCACTGAGCCTTGTGGTACCCCACTAGTCACTGCCTGCCATTGTGAAAAGGACCCGTTTACTCCTACTCTTTGCTTCCTGTTTGCCAGCCAGTTCTCTATCCACATCAATACTGAACCCCCAATACCGTGTGATTTAAGTTTGTATCCTAATCTCTTATGTGGTACCTTGTCGAAAGCCTTCTGAAAGTCCAGATACAACACATCCACTGGTTCTCCCCTATCCACTCTACTAGTTACATCCTCAAAAAATTCTATAAGATTCGTCAGACACGATTTACCTTTCGTAAATCCATGCTGACTTTGTCCAATGATTTCACCACTTTCCAAATGTGCTGCTATCCCATCTTTAATAACTGACTCTAGCAGTTTCCCCACTACCGATGTTAGACTAACTGGTCTGTAATTCCCCGTTTTCTCTCTCCCTCCCTTCTTAAAAAGTGGGGTTACGTTTGCTACCCTCCAATCCTCAGGAACTACTCCAGAATCTAAAGAGTTTTGAAAAATTATCACTAATGCATCCACTATTTCTGGAGCTACTTCCTTAAGTACTCTGGGATGCAGCCTATCTGGCCCTGGTGATTTATCGGCCTTTAATCCATTCAATTTACCCAACACCACTTCCCGACTAACCTGGATTTCACTCAGTTCCTCCATCTCCTTTGACCCGCGGCCCCCTGCTATTTCCGGCAGGTTATTTATGTCTTCCTTAGTGAAGACGGAACCAAAGTAGTTATTCAATTGGTCTGCCATATCCTTGTTCCCCATGATCAATTCACCTGTTTCTGACTGCAAGGGACCTACATTTGATTTAACTAATCTCTTTCTCTTCACATATCTATAAAAACTTTTGCAGTCAGTTTTTATGTTCCCTGCCAGTTTCCTTTCATAATCTATTTTCCCTTTCCTAATTAAGCCCTTTGTCCTCCTCTGCTGGTCTCTGAATTTCTCCCAGTCCTCTGGTATGCTGCTTTTTCTGGCTAATTTGTACGCATCATCTTTTGCTTTGATACTATCCCTGATTTCCCTTGTTATCCACGGATGCACTACCTTCCTTGATTTATTCTTTTGCCAAACTGGGATGAACAATTTTTGTAGTTCATCCATGCAGTCTTTAAATGCCTTCCATTGCATATCCACCGTCAACCCTTTTAGAACTAATTGCCAGTCAATCTTGGCCAATTCACGTCTCATACCCTAGATGAGGTTGGAGGAGATGCAGGTGAACCTCTGTCGCACCTGGAACGACTGCTTGGGTCCTTGAATAGAATCGAGGGGGGAGGTGAAGGGACAAGTGTTGCATCTCTTGCGGTTGCAAGGGAAAGTACCCGGGGAGGGGGTGGTACGGGAGGGAAGGGAAGAATTGACAAGGGAGTTACTGAGGGAGCGGTCTTAGCGGAAGGCAGACATGGGGGGAGATGGGAAGATGTGGCGAGTGGTGGGGTCACATTGGAGGTGGCGAAACTGACGGAGGATCACTTGTTGTATGTGATGGCTGGTGGGGTGAAAGGTGAGGACCAGGGGGACTCTGCCCTTGTTGTGAGTGGGGGGATGGGGAGAGAGAGCAGTGTTGCGGGGTATGTCAGAGACCCTGGTGCGAGCCTCATCTATGGTGGAGGAGGGGAACCCCCATTCCCTGAAGAATGAGGACATTTCGGATGCCCTGGTGTGGAACGCCTCATCCTGGGAGCAGATGCGGCGTAGACGGAGGAATTGGGAGTGGGGGATGGAGTCCTTACAGGAAGCAGGGTGGGAAGAAGTGTAGTCCAGATAGCCATGGGATGTCGGTATGAAGTCTATCACCTGCGATGGAGATCTTGAGGTCAAGGAATGGTAGGGAAGTGTCGGAAATGGTCCAGGTGTATTTGAGTGCCGGATGGAAGTTGGTGGTGAAGCGGATGAAGTCAGTCAGTTGTGTGTGGGTGCAGGAGGTGGCACCAAAACAGTCATCGATGTAGCGGAGGTAGAGGTCGGGGATGGGGCCCTGGTACGTATTGAACAAGGATTGATCTACGTACCCGACAAAGAGGCAGGCATAGCTGGGGCCCATGCGTGTGCCCATAGCTACGCCTTGTATTTGGAGGAAATGGGAGGAGTCAAATGAGAAGTTATTGAGGGTAAGGACCAGCTCCGCTAGGCGGAGGAGGGTGTCAGTGGCCGGGTATAGGTTGCTTCTTCGGTCGAGGAAAAACCGGAGGGCTTCGAGACCATCCTGGTGGGGGATGGAGGTGTACAATGACTGGACGTTCATGGTGAAGATGAGGGGGTGAGGGCCTAGAGAGTGGAATGCGTGCAGACGACGGAGAGTGTCTGAGGTGTCTTGAACATAGGTAGGGAGGGATTTAACCAAGGGGGATAGGATGGAGTCGAGGTAGGTGGAGATGAGTTCGGTGGGGCACGAACAGGCAGAGACAATCGGTCTACCGGGACAGTCAGGTTTGTGGATTTTGGGGAGAAGGTAAAATCGGGCCGTGCGGGGGGCTGGGGAACGATGAGGTTGGAGGCCAGGGGGTGGGGGGGGGTGAGAGGGCTGTAGTGTGGGTGGGGAAGAGAAGGGGTCCCATAGTTGGAGAAGGATGGGGAAGAATCAGTGGAACTAACACTGAGGTAACCAGGGCTAGGCAGACTAGCGCTAGGACCCAGTGGAGTCAAACCCAGGAGAGTGGGAGTGAGCAGCGTGGAGGCTTCAGGCCCAGTACAGAGTCCAGTCTGCAGGTGAGGCGACGGCTGCGGGCTGCTGGAGGGAGGTGCAGTGGCGAGGGTCGGCGGACCCGACGGTATAAGTCCTCGGGCAGTGGAGTCGGGGTCGGCGGGGGTGGAGGGCGGTGTGGTGGCGTGGGCCGGCGGACCCGATAGTGGGAGTCCGCGGGCCGTAGAGTAGGTATGTTACAATACTTACCTTCAGCGGCGCTGCAATTCTGCCACTGGCCGTGTGAGCGATTTTGGCGCCTTTAAGGGGGGGGGGGGCGGGGTTAAAACGCGGGTTTCTCCTACCTTGTCCTGTATTATATTTCGTTGGAGTGCAAGCGTTTGCTGAAAAATCGTTCCTACGGGTGTTTTGTGTATTTTTTATTTTTATTAAATCGACAATGTCAGCGCTGGAGTTATTTTAAAATCTGCTTCTGAAGCCGTCAACGCCGACAACGGGGACGGATTTCACACACGGGACAGGTAAACAAAAGTAGTTTATTTTAATGTATAAAAGTGCTTCTTAAGAAGCCTTTAATTCATATTTTTTAATGTGAAGCGGTGATTCTTTTCCCCGAACTAACGGCAGAATTTTTCATGCCGATACGGGGTTAAATTCACCGCAAATCAATGTTCCAAATGATTGCGTTCCAGAAAACCTCACTCGCAAAATGATTTAAATGGCCATTAATTTACAGGTATTAAACATTAAATTCCTTCCATTTGGCCTGTAAATCCATGACAATGAGATTCAAAAATTATATTATATTGTGAATTCTTGTGTGAATGTTATTTGGACACTTAGGCTATTTAAAAATGTTAATCTATTCTTAAGAAATTGATAGATGTTAAGATCTAGTAATTGAATTTTGTAATTAGCTACAATTAGGTAACTAACTAATTATATGCTTTAATTTCATGTCATCTAAGTAAGATTGTTTCATATCTGTTTCAGAATGCTTCAATCTATAATAACTGAAAATTTCTTTCAGTTCTCTTAATTTTTAAGAAAGTTATTGGCTTTTGATTGTCCTCGATCACAGCTTTTGTGTTAAGTCAATGGAAAAGCAATAGGGAACAAGATGCTAATTTCCGAGTATGAAAATGGCCATAACATTTTTAATACTGAAGATATGAAAGTGAATTAGGTGTCAAATTAAACTTCTTTTTATGCTTTATCTGATGGGATAAATTGCAGACTTTATTTTTAAAATCTCAAAATTTTGTAACGTTGCTACGTAGAGTCGGGGTCGGCGGGGCTGGAGGGCGTAGCAGTGGCGAGGGTCGGCGGACCCGATGGTCGGAGTCCTCGGGCAATGGAGTCGGGGTCGGCGGGGGTGGAGGGACTGATAGTGGGAGTCCGCGGGCCGTAGAGTCGGGGTCGGCGGGGCTGGAGGGCGGTGTGGTGGCGTGGGCCAGCGGACCCGATAGTGGGAGTCCGCGGGCCGTAGAGTCGGGGTCGGCGGGGCTGGAGGGCGTAGCAGTGGCGAGGGTCGGAGGACCCGATGGTCGGAGTCCTCGGGCAATGGGGTCGGCGGGGGTGGAGGGCGTAGCAGTGGCGGGGGCCGGCGGACCCGATAGTGGGAGTCCGCGGGCCGTAGAGTCGGGGTCGGCGGGGCTGGAGGGCGGTGTGGTGGCGAGGGTCGGAGTCCGTGGGCAGTAGAGTCAGGGTCCACGGGCGATGCGTGGGTGGTCCCGGTGGGCGGGTGGTCGGTGGGGCGGCGCGGTTCGACCAGCCTGGTGAGTCGATGAGGTGAGTAGGGTGCGGTGCGGCGGCCATGTTGGGGTTTAGGTTTAGGTGGAGAGGGATATGGGCCACATATGAGCAGGCCTGTTTCTGTGCTCTATGACTATAATTAAGCAATTATATTTAATATTAATTAAGTACAAAAATGCAGTGAGAGAATGAATTGAGTTAACATTAAAATCTGCCGAAAAAACTTAAAACCTGAAGGAATTATATGTGTTACTTTTTAATGTCTAAGAGGTTGTGCGGGCATCACTAACACTTAGTACTTTGCAAGAATGTTTGTGGATACGTATCTATCTCTAATGTCTTGAACTGAAGGGCCTCATCATCTACATCTGGCACTGGAACATATTTTCCCCTTTCCATCTTCATTGGCCCATTGACCAAAAGGTCAACAGATTCATCCACAATGGAGCTGCAGATATCCCTGGTATAAGTACAAATGATTTGATGTAACTAGTGGTTAATACTAGATTAAACAGAAGCCTCGCAGAAGTAGAATGAGTGCGCAGATCGGGTGCAGCCTGTAGCAGCTGCATGGAGTGGCAGTAGTAGGTACCGACATCTTTGCCAGTCCAGGCCAACCCCAACATCACCGATCCAGTGCCACCACCAGGATAACAGACCTTCAATGCGAAGATAAGGCTCCATATCTCATAAGTTCCTAAGTTCTAGGAGCAGAATTAGGCCATGCGGCCCATCAACTATATGCCATTCAATCCTGGCTGATCTATTTTTCCTTCTCAACCCCATTCTGCTGCCTTCCCCCTTAACCCCTGATATTTTTTAATAACCTGATTCTTGATGGTGCCAGAAATGTGGCAATTCTTTGTGTACGATCTCAGAAGAAATCTTTTTCTTTGCACTACTCAATTGTTGCACACTATGGTTATATGATAATTTTACTGGATTGTATGCAAGCCAAAGCATTTCACTATATTAGTTTAGTTTAATATTGTCACATGCACCGAGGTACAGTGAAAAGCTTTTGTTTGCCTGCTATCCAGTCAAAGACGATACATGAATACAATCAAGCTGTCAACAGTGTACAGATAAAAGATAAAGTTACTATATTCTATACCAGTCATGGAAAATGCTTGAAAGGATAGGTATTTGACTTTTCATGGAATAAAGAATATTATCGATTGAAATGATATCTTGATTTATTCCAGATTTTTTGCAGTTATGAGTATATATGTTTTGTATTTCAGATGATTCACAGGACAGAAATATGGACTCTCATTTTTTATCTACACTGATCCTAAACGATATGGCGCAGGAGAAAACTGAATACACAGTACCGGAGGAAAATACTTGGGACGAAACATTAAATGACTCAGTGGTTAGTGACCAAACATTAATGATCAGCGACGCTAATGATCCACAACCTTTACAAAGCAAAAACTACTAAATATTAAAAAATGTTGCATGTTCAATGTAATTATCTTTGGTGCATCAGCTTAAAAGGGCTGTCTCACTGTGCGAGTTGACCCACGAGTGACCCCGAGTGAAAGACTCGTGGTTGCGTACGATACTACAAGTTTATGATCCAGAGTTTAACCGAGTTCCCACGGGTATGTCTAAGTTTCCCGTTTACTTCTCATTTCTGCGATGTTCCAAGTTCGTCTCCCGAGTGTACCAAGTTCCTCTCCCGTTAATCTTGAGGCAACAATGTATATCGAAGTGTTTAAAAATCATCACATGTTAAAAAAAACTGAGTGGTGATGGGTGGTGTAAAAGATTGTGATTATGGTCATGTTAAGAATTAAAAGTCATAAAATCAATGTGTGAAATGTGATTCTTATTTTTCAAAGTCTCTCATAGGAAACAATGAGCGTATAGAGCCCAGGGAGAGGGGGAGAAAGGGACGTACACTCACAGAGGCAGAGTCTCTCAGCCTGTGTGAGAGGGAGGGAGAGAGAGACACACACACAAGGTGGATGTGAAATCTCACCTACCTGTTTCAGTGACAGGCACCCGCAGCCAGTGAATGAAGCCACCCCCATCTGTCTCCCCTCCTCTCCCTCCACTCTCCACCCTCTCTCCTCCACCCCACCCCCCCTCCCCCAATTTGGAAATGTCATCCCATCACCCATTCCTTCTCTCCAGAGATGCTGCCTGCCCTCTGAGTTAAAGAGTTCCCACTTGCAGCAGCAAAACAGGCCAGTAAACACAATACTCATAGATAATATACTAAACAAAGAAAATATATATTAAAAAATCCAGTATTATTGCAAAAATCCCAAAGTCCTTAGTGCAAACAAGGCAGTTTGTAGTTCATAGTTTAGTTAGCATTTGTTGCGTTCAAAAGCCCGATGGTTGTTGGGAAGAAGCTGTTCTTGAACCTGGAGGTCATGGTTTTCAGATTCTTATACCTTCTGCTCAGCAGGAATGAAATGAGAGCATGGCCAGGGTAATGTGGGTCCATGACAATGCTGGCTGCCTTTTTGAGGCAGCACCTCCTATAGAACCCTTTGATTCAGTAAAGTTCAGTAAAGAGATCGGGAATCTGGCATCATGGCTTGACAATAAAACCCAGCCTTTAACATCCGCATAATGAAAGAGTTGGTGTTGTCCTACGGAACAGGGGTGCAGGAGAGGTGAACACAACCCTGTCTTCTTCAATAGCACTGGTAGAGATGGCTTCTGGACGTGACTGGCAAACCTCAGATTAGGCTGCCATGAAGTGTCATAAAATGTTCTCACGCTGTTCCTCAATACTGGTTTGTCTTAAGGTTGTGAGCTCAGTCCCAAATACACAAAATTTATATATAAACTTAAAGCAATTTTTTATTTTCTACCCACTCTGTCACCTTATCAATAACTTACTTAACTTTGTTAAGCAAAATTTGTCTTTAAAAAGTCTAAGTAACTGATATTTCTGTCCCTGATTATTGTTTCTAAGAAGAGTTCCCACGGTAGACTCACGAGTCACAAAGTTAAACGCACGGGCCACTACGTTCTTACAACGAGTTTAAAATGTTTCAGATTTTAACCTCAAGAGTACATTTCACTCGTGGAAAAGTTCAAACATGTTTGAACTTTTGCAAGAGTTAACAAGTTTCACGTGTACCTCCCGTTAGCGCCAAGAGTCGCTAAGTTGCGTCCACGAGTTCCGATGTTCCCGCTACGTTAATTGTACGTGATTACCACGAGTTAAATTTGTTTTAAACTCGGGGTCACTCGTGGGTCAACTCGCACAGTGAGACAGACCTTTAACACAGAATTCAGTGGAAGCAAATTATCAGATGCTTTTAATAGAATTAAAAATAACATATTTTCTTGCCTGTTAATAAAATGGAAAATCAAATACAAACCAAGCAGTTTCAACCATATTTCTTCATAACTTCCAGGAATCTTATCCTTCCGAGTATATTGGGGAGCTTTCTAAGGGTTTATTAGTTTATTTATGAATAATGAGTCACACAAACAGATAATTAATGCACGGTTAATGGCAAAAATAGAGATTCTCTGTCTTAAATACAATAAAGATTTTACAATTTACACAAGTTAGTGGAACTTCATGTTTAAATTATATAATTAAATCATCACTGTCTGATTATTTATTGTGTTTTTTTTGGTTTGTAATCAACATCAGTATGTTCCAAAACAAAGGGTCATAAATACAATTCAGTCTGAAGAAGGGTCTCGACCCGAAACGTCACCCATTCCTTCTCTCCAGAGATGCTGCCTGTCCCGCTGAGTTACTCCAGCAGGTTGTCTACCTTCGTCATAAGTACAAGGCAGTCAATAATAAATCCTTTTAGGTATTTGTGTATTCAGAAGAAACGGATTTATTTGGATTTGTGGAACTAGCTGACAATAAATAATTAACCTTTTACATGAAAATCAAAATATTGCAGATGTTAATTGAACATTTAAAAAGAAAGTGCTATAAACATTCAGCAGATTGGGCAGCATCTGTACGTAGAGAAAGAAGACATTTCAACTTGAAACAACTTTGTCAGAAGTGGGGTGAGAAAGAGGGCAAATATGATAGTTTTCAAATGCAAACATGGTAGGGAAGGGATGGATTGGACAAAAAGAATATACCTGATTGCTTGTGTCCAGGTTACTGTGGGAATGAGCTATTGGTTAAGTTATCTTGTTGATTATTAATGGGGAACTCTATAGTATCCATGCGCTATATAAAATGCTAGAAGAATTCTACAGGGTAGGCAGCATCTGTGGAAGGAATGGACAGATGTTTTGGGTCGGGACCCATCTTCCGAATCTGACTGTCCGTTACCTCCACAGATGCTGCCTGACCTGCTGAGTTCCTCCAGCGCTTTGTGTTTTGCTCAAGATTCCAGCATCTGCAGTTCCTTCTGTCTCTATCCCTGCCTTGCGATTTCTGGTTTTAACCTTTACATTTCCCTCCATTATTCTCAACTGCTAACAAACACGAAAAAAAGAGTAGATTCCTTGGCCTAACTGGATGGAGACTCTAATTGTTTCAGGGTTGAGGGCTGATCTCTGCACTGAGCTGCATTCTTGGGCAGCACAGTGGCACAACTGGTAGAGCTGCTGCCTCGCAGAGCCGGAGACCCGGGTCCAATCCTGACCATGGATGCTGTCTGCATGAAGTTTGCACGTTCTCCCTGTGGGTTTCCTCTGGGTGCTCGGGTTTCTTCACACATCCAAAGATGTGCAGGTTTGTAAGTTAATTGCCCTTTGAAAATTCTCCCGAACGTATAGGGAGTAGATGCGAATGTGGGATAATGTAGATCGAGTGTGAAAGGATTTTTGATGGTCGGCATGGACCCAGTGGGCCAAAGGGCCTGTTACCGTAATGTATCTTTTAATTGATCTTTGTGTTTTGTGAGGCAGGGGATGGTGGAGTAATCAGCATCATGAGGTGGGATTTCCCATCTCAGACTCTGCACTGTGACTTGGGTTTTATACTCTGATTTTTGCAACATGCACCAGCATAAATAATATGCTTAGCCCTAATAATAATTTCTCCAGAGTGGGCTTTCAACAGATTGAGAAACTTTCCAAGGAAATGGAGTTGCAGTGGAGCTTAGCTATATAGCTGGACTTTCATCTCCCCCATCTGAATAACTTGGTTACATTTAGTTTCTACTGCCCATGTGAAGATGACAATGGGGTCAATATGGATGGATTTGCCATCACATCTTGAGAAGGGCAGCTCAATTGATGCATGCCAGATGTAGACAGGGGATGAACCAAGGTTACCCTTTACCTGTCATAATGTTGACTGACAGGCTCAGCTTTATTAGCAAGTTGAATCTTATGCAAATTCACTGGCGACCTCTTAGAAGAGTGGACCACCTGCTGAATCTAATGGATATTTGCCTATCCCATCAATTGTTTTTAACCTGGATCTTTTCAGAAACTTCTCAAGGATCCCAGAGTCTCCTGCCTATAGACAGGAAAAAGGCGGAAACAGGTGGTTGTTTCTCCTGAAGTAATAATGCTTTGAATGTGTGGCCACTCGGTTTCACAGTTCTGGCTAGATTTCTATAGGTACGGATGGCTGATTGTACATATGTGATCTCCACTGGAACCAGTTTAGTAAACTGCATGGTTTGTTTATCCTCAACAAGTTAATGCATGTTTAAGCCAGATTTCTTTGACCGTAATATGATACTTAACATACTTCAGAGACTGCAGTTCGCTGAAGCAAACAAAGATGCTGAGGTATAGGAAATATAAATGGGGGTTCTTATTTCCTATTTGAGGGGGTAATACGTGATTGGTCATTTTTACTTGCATCAGTCACATTAAAGATTTTAGTTAACTGTTGGATTTAAAGTACCCTTAACTTAAACAGGGCAGCCTGGTGGTGCAGCGGTAGAATTGTTGCCTTACAGTGCCAGAGACCCCGATTCAATCCTGACTACGGTTGTTGTCTGTACAGAATTTGTAAGATCCCCCCGTGACCAGGGCCGGATTTAGATGAAGAGAGGCTCTAGGCTATTCCACTTGTGAGGCCCCTCCCAATCCCCCAGCTCCACGACGAGAGGAAGATGGAAGAGTCCTCCAGATTGACACCGATGTACAGCCGAGCGTGGCCAATGAGATAAAAATGGCTGGAAAGCTGCGCTTTTTATTTATTAACAGTGCTCGTGTCGAGTTATCAGCTTAAAACACTATTATTCTGAAATGGAGGGCAAGGAAAATTACCGAAGTGTTGTTTAGAGACTACAGTGCGTTGTGACAGCATATGTAAGAAAGGCCTATGACCGTGTCAAAAATATTATACACCAGGTCCGTACGAAGCTTTTCAAAAAGGGGAGTGGCATGGCAGGATTACAAAAATGTTATGTGAAATAAGTGCATGCAGCACATATCACAAGCGCGAAGCTGAAAGACCCTTGCAGCCGGGGTCCAGGGCCCGCTTAAGTGCCCTGGAAGCTCTGCGGTTTTAGATGCTCTCTGGTGCATTCTGAGCCTTATTTTGGAGCATTTTTGCACCAAATTTATGACCAATATTTCAGAAATAATTTTGGTTGTCAAGTGTAATGTGGTTGGAATGGGATGATTGGGGTCATTGTTGTATACATTTTTTTTAAATCAAGAATTGAAGCTGTCCTTGTTTTAATAATCAAGTTGTACTGTAAAATGTTATGTAAAATGTTATAAAGGAGCATGCAAACACTGCAAATAAAATACTGTAAATTTTTGCAGTAAATAAAACTTTTTTTCAGAAAATGTCTTGTGTGTTGATTTGATTGCCTGTTACTGTTTGACTGTGTTAGTGTGTGCACATTAAAAATATGATGCAAAATAGTAAGATTAAACGAGAACTTACCAGTTCGAAGTTTGATCATTATTTTATGAGGAGTACGTTGAGGGAATACGTGAAAGACCCCGCCAGGACGCATGCGTGTCATTCTTCAAAGCAGCGGTGTGAAATCACAGATAACTGTAATGACTGAACATAGTAAGATTAGAAAAGATGATACCAGTTGAATATATGATCAAGGGTGGGAGCGGAGGGCACGTATTCCCTCAACGTACTCCTCATAAAATAATGATCAAACTTCGAACTGGTAAGTTCTCGTTTAATCTTACTATTTTACTTCGGAGTCACGTGAGTGACTACGTGAAGATTTCAAAGCTCTGTGATTTCATGCCGTGGAAACGAGTCCATGCATCACATCTGCCTTAATGACTATGGGAGGAATTGTGTTAACATGTTTAGACATGAATACGACATTGAAATCCATGTTAAATTTATTAACACCAAATTATAGCCCCTATTTATGGGGTGAAATTATATTACAGAACTTAAAATTGTTTCTGCAAACGTTCCAGATTTAATTACTGGTTTATGATAAAATAGTTGGAAAGTTTTCTCCGTTGACCATCCTGCTGTCTTGAGGATTTGGTCCATCGGAACATCCAACTGCATAGCTGCCGATGTAGCTGCAGCCCTGGTGGAATGAGATTTGAAAATGTTAGTATCCACCCCAGCCTTTAATAGAACCTGTTTCAGCCATCTTGAGATGGTCTGGACCGTCACTTTTTTGTGAGGTTGCTTGTGGCTGATTAATAGTGCCATCTCTTTGCCTCTGATGATTTTTGTGTTCTCCATATATAGCAGTAAATGTCTTACTATACAGAGACGATCATCTGTCGGGTAAGCCCTAAATTCTATATTGAGGCCTGCTGACCCCTGTCTGTTCTGCTTGACTAATTCATAAATATGACACGTTATATTTCCAGATGAAGAAGTCATGTTGTCCAGTCTTAATTTATGTAGCGATATGACACGCATGCGTCCTGGCGGGGTCTTTCACGTAGTCACTCACGTGACTCCGAAGTAAAATGAAAGTCGCAAACTATGGAATACTTATCTTTCAGTTTTGTTATCAAGGAAAAGCAGTTCCAATTGTTTGATATTATTCATATGGAGGAGAAAATATAATTGCTCTAAAACCTACCTTAATTTTGCAATCTCACTAAAGATAATCCCTTTCCCTCTCCCCCCTCCTCCTTCCCCCTCCTTCCTACTCCCTCTCTTTCTCCCTCCCCATCTCTCTCCCACACTCTCGCTCTCCCTCTCCCCCCCGCCTTAACGCCCCCCCTTTCCCCCCTCACATCCCCCCCTCTCTCTCCCTCCCTCCCCCTCTCCCTCCCACGCAGCGAGGCTCCGGCTCCACGCCGCAGACCCGCAGACCCCCCCCGGCCCGGAGAAACGGGCACTCCCGCAACGCAATATTCCACTACTTACCTGGAGTAGACACATAGGATCTTTGGTAGACATGAGGCATCGAGGTGATTGTGTGGAGTGCAAATGGAGATCTGAACCCGCCCGGGTCCACTGCGCATGCGCGGAGAGACAGCGTTATTTTGCGTCGCTACTGCGTCACCGGCTTCCCCCAACTGCGCAGGTCGTAATTTTATCCCCCAAAACTTCCAGCGGGCCGGAACCAGAATTTCGGGTAATTTCCGTCAAAGTGGAAACGCTGATAGCTCTCCAATTTGTTTCTCGGGATTTATTTTACTCTAGGAAAAAAACACCTTGGCCGGAGGCCCCCTAGATTTTGAGGCCCTAGGCTTCAGCCTATAGGTAAATCCGGCCCTGCCGAGGCCCCCCTAGATCTCGAGGCCCTAAGCTTAAGCTTGTGAAGCTTATACGTAAATCCGGCCCTGCCCGTGACCTGCATAGCTTTTCTCCAGGAGCTCAGGTTTCTCCCATGCTCCAAAGACGTACTAGTTTGTAGGTTAATTGGCTTGGTAAGATTGTAAACTTTCCCCAGTGTGTAGGATAGTGCTTGTGTACGGGATTGCTGATCGGATCGGCCTGTTTCTGCACTGTACCTCTAAACTAAACCTGTAAAAGTCAGTGCTTGGAATCTGCTGTTGATTTATTTCATTGGCAATGATTATATGGAGAATTAAACCACTTGCACCAAAATAGGGTACGGTGATAGAGATTTTGACAACATGTTTTCCTATTTTTTACATTAAATACACCTATGCATCTTAATTGAATCAATCAACAAATGTTTCACAATAGATCACTGGGCCCCTTTAAATAATTCTGCTAGTTTGTTTGCCAGGTTTTCCTTTCTTCATAATCCTTACTCTCCATAATCGTGTGCAAGGACCAGCTTCATTGCTAATGCTGAGTAGGAAGCAAAGTCGATTAGTGAAGAGTGTGTGAAGAGGGCACAGATAAAGTGAACAGTTCCTTGTGCTGCCTTGAAATATTTCTCGAGGTCAGCTTGAAGTGATGGTCTATAATGTGCTTTGTGTAAAGTGACATTGATTTCCTTGTTTATTGGTTTACAATGTCTGAACATTGATGTCATAATGGACTTAGACAGGAAATTGATTAACATAAAATAAGTAATTAGTTTATTTAGTTTGGTGGTACTTATTGTTTCAGACAGCGTGGTGTTACAATGGTTGTCTGGCAGGAAATTACATCTTTTCCTGTAAGGCAAATGTGGATTGAAATTTCTGTGCTGATTCAAATGTTTATTCTTTTTTAATACATTTCAGGGGCTCTTAATGGATATAGCCACCCTGGATAATATCACATTAATTATAATACATAATTATGGAAATTATCTTTTATTAGGTGTTCATATTCAGATTAGTAAGCATCAAATTATCAGTGTGTGGACACATCCATATCAATTTAACAATGCATTTTTGCATGAGAAATGGCCTTCACATCAATTTCCTATATGAAATTGCATTCCAGGGCTGGTTCAAATATTTTTCTGCTTTTTCTTCTTTTGAACCTTCTACAAATAGGAAGAGTTAAATTGTTATTCATATCAATAATCTTACCATGTGATTTATATGTTAACTATTAATTGTTGAACTAATTTTAAATATCTTAATTTGGAACTTAGAAAAAAACGTTCAGCTCACGATCTTTGCTCTAGCCAACAGAAATCCCCCTTAAATTGTCATTGTATATCATTCCTATAGGAGAGTTCTCACCAATCGATCGTGGGCTGCAAGCCTTTGTGAAGATTTAGTTGAATCAATTAGTTAATTAATGTTAACTTTAGTTTAGTTTAGTTTAGTTTATAGATACAGCGCGGAAATGGGCCTTTCGGCCTTTTGTCCGCGTCGACCAGCGACCCCCGCATATTAACACTATCCTACACACACTAGGAACAATTTACAGTTATACCAAGTCAATTAACCTGCAACATGTACATAAGGTCATGTGATAGGAGTAGAATGAGGCCATTCGGCCCATCATGTATACTCTGCCATTCAATCATGGCTGATCTATCTCTCCCTCCCAACCCTGCCCTCTGCCCTCTTCCCATAACCTCTGACACCTGTACTAATCAAGAACCTATCTATCTCCACTAACTTGGCCTCCACAGCCTTCTGTGGCAAAGAATTCCACAGATTCACCACCCTCTAAATACATTTCTCATCATCTCCTTCCTAAAATAACGTCCTTTAATTCTGAGGCGATGACCTCTAGTCCTAGACTCTCCCACTAGTGGAAACATCCTCTCCACATCCACTGTATCCAAGCCTTTCACTATTCTGTATCTTTGGAGTGTGGTAAAAAAAAATGGAGATCCTGGAGAATACCCACACAGGTCACGGGAAGAATGTACAAACTCCATACAGACAAGCACCCGTAGTCAGGATCGAACCTGGGTCTCTGGCGCTGTATGGTAGCAACTCTACCGCTGTGCAACCATACCGCCCTTAATAAACAATTAGCATTATTAGGAATAATCTTCACTGTGGGTGTTAGATTGTCTAATATCATCAATCCTTTAACTAATAATAGGAATTGAGTATATTGCTGTCAATAGTTTTCATTTATAAACCATTTCCATATGTAGTCCATATTGGGAGTTCTTTCCCTGTCCTAGATCAAACCATAATTCACTTACTGGCGAACCTTGTATATTGACCCTCGGGATGCAATTCAATTGTGCATTGAGGCTCATACCCACTGTGACAAACTGCCTTTAAAGTCCTTGTGCGCATGCAATTGTGACCAAATGAACTGGCCTTGCTGAACTGGTGATTTGACCTCAGTGTATAATACTGGGTGTCCAAACCCCTAACTAGCTGAGAGCATAATTTTTTCAATAATTGCAGTGAGATATTCACTCAGTCACAGGAGGTTTTTAGAAAGGTGACCTGTCATGTTAAAGAGTATTGTGCTTTATTAATATTGGCTTTGAAGCAGAATTTCTTGAATACCATGAAGTGAATGAATGCTGAGTATTGCCAGATTCTTTACCTGAATTATGGCATAGTCTGCATTTTTTTGCACAGTAGGTAGTGCCTTAATGAATTGCTACACAGACATTCCCTATTTGCACCCTTTGACACTCAGTAACTGCACAAAGAGTAATTCTTCGGCTTCTCCATCCACTCAAACAAGGTTGTGTGTTGGAAGGAACTGCAGATGCTGGTTTAAATCGAAGATCAACACAAAATGCTGGAGTAACTCAGCGGGACAGGCAGCATCTCTGGAGAGAAGGAATGGTGACATTTTGGTAATTCTTCGGCTTCTCCATCCACCCAAAATGTCACCATTCCTTCTCTCCAGAGATGCTGCCTGAAGAAGGGTCTCGACCCGAAACGTCACCCATTCCTTCTCCCCAGGGATGCTGCCGGACCCGCTGAGTTACACCAGCATTTTGTGTCTACCTGAATTACTGTTGTTCACGAAGCACCACTATTCTGTATTTCATGGCTGCATGCTGTTGTTGCAATGCTCAATTAGAAATTCATGTTACAGGTAAACGTAAATACTTTTGTAATCTTAACATGCAGCTTTAACAATATTTCTAGTTATAATGTTTCATACAGAATATATTTACATTATTCTTTAAATCACTGAGCTAAAAAAAAATCACCCACAGCTGAACTGGCATGATTTCTCAAGATTGGCTCAGTTTACTATTTATAACGAGCTTTTGGACCAAATTGGACTTTTGTTGAGCTCTTCGTTTCAGTAGGAGATAGGAAGCTATGCACAGCAACGACTGCCGTGTTGAGGGGCTTTGCATCCCGTTTGGCAAGAAAATTGCTAGCTGAAATATTTTATGGATGAAGAATAAAAGCGGGTGGAGAATATCACAGGACACTTTGCTTTCCTGATGCAGTGTTGGCAGTCCATGTATTAGAAGACTTGGAATAAAAGCAAGGGCGCAGATGTAGGAACATGTTCGGTCTCAGGAAATTTGCTGCAGTAAAACTTGGCAAAGTTTCTCTGTTCCAATTAAATGGGTAAATTATATTTGCCATTAAAAACTACTGTTAAACCTTGAGCCAGAATTGATGCCAAATCCTGAAAAAAATGTACAGCCCTGAAATTGGCAGTTTAGTAAGAACATCAACATGAAATCAGCCCCACAGGCTGATGTGCCCAGTTCAACGCACAATTCTCATTAAAAATTAAACATACATTAATTTGGTCTCATGTCAGATTTTCTCAGTCTGCGTTGATAGCTGGATTTCCCCAATAGAAAGATATAATTTGCTTGTTGTTGATAGGAACATTGAACTACTGATTGTATTGTATTGTTCCATCTGCATTAATTTAGCTTTTTTCAATAAGGGACAAACCTTAGCATCTAATGACCATTTTCCTTCTGGTTATTATTTTTTTGTGCATAGCAGCCTAAATTAACCAAATCTTCTACTGATCTGGAGTAGCTGTTCCAGGTCACTGTTGTGGCTTGCAGGGAAAATGGTGTATGCATTCACCCTTTCCATTTCCAGTGCCTACTACATTTTTTTTCCCGAATGCTCTATTTTATTTTATGGAGGTTCATCTTTTCATACTGAAAATTTTGAATTTTTAAATTTGTTTTGATTTTTTCTGATTCTCCAAATAAATCCAGGAGAAACCTCTCCTCCTGTGAAGGTTCTTGTATTCATGGATAGGATTATGTTCTTATGTCCATGAACCTGAATACTACCAGAAAGCAAAATTCTATTGATTTTGAATTTAAAGTACGTTAATCGAGCTGTGACCGTTGCTTTCTGTGGGAGATGTTTCCATGCTTCTACCAGTCTTCATGTTATGGAATGACCTGCCCATAGTTTTAATGTTATGTTTTCTTGTTCTGGACTTGCCACATGCAGAGTTAGACTGTGTTTTAGACCTCATAGGTTATGGGAAATAAGCAGGAAGACAGAGTTAAGGCCAAAGCAATATCAGCCTTGATCTTACTTAACAATGGAGCAATGGCCTGAGCTATGGCCTGCTTATTTTTAATGCAAAGGTTTCTCCATCTTCCTATCAGTTCCAGTGAATATTATTGGGGGGGGGGGGGGGGGGGGTAAAAGATTAGCCACAGAGACCAAAGATTAGTTTATGTCCTTACTTCTTGTATTATTACCCCTGAACATCACATTCAATGATGTTTCTTGTGGGTATGCTCCAAAATGGCTTTGGAATTCTAGCTAGATAATAGGACCTCAAAGTAATGATATTTGTGAAACCTGTGTGCTTCATTATCTCGACCCCTTTAAAACTAACAGCAGAAAGAATTGTGCAATCATGAATATAGTTTAACATTTTTTTTCCAAGATTTTCTTTGTTATTTTAATGTGCTCATTCCTTCCTTCCTTCCTATGTCTCTGCTCCCTTAAACTGTCTGCAATTTTGATCACTCTCATGATGATGGAAGCTTTTCTTTGAGTCATTCTATTGTTTATGTTTCATAGCCAGCAGCTCTAGCTTTGTGGGATCAATTGTTCTGAACACTCACTGTTTCCCTATAATGGCTACAGGCACTAAAAATGAACAGTAAATTCACCATTTTTAATTGAATTCGCTAGGTGCATAACATTCAAACCCTCCCTGTTGGATTACGTCAATATATTTATGCCAGCTAGCAAATGCATGTTATGTGATTCAAAGACCTTGTAGAAGGCTCATGATTTAGTTGCCAGTTTTTGAAGTGTATTGGAATTGTATCGTGGATTTATTAAACACACAATACAAATTTTCATTAAACTTCTATTGTGTGGTGTAGTGTCGGACAATTGACAGCGTAACTTTTTCTTTGATCTGAGCAGTGGACTGAAAAACAGAAATTTGTATACAAAATGAAGACACCAGCCAGAACAATTTAAGAGAGTATGGAAAGAAACATCAGAAAGTATTTTGAAATAGAGTATTTTCACCAAGAGAAGCAATGTAAAGGAAGTTGGATCCGAAAGAAGATAAGAAAGAAAAATTGCATTTTATAATTTACTTTTCAAAAAGGATTAGAATGATTTGAGATCGTTTTACTGTAGTTATATTGTATATTGTATTTCAGAATAGATTTAAAATAAAAGAGTTGAAATTCTAGTCTGAAAAATGTGGAACGTTAGTAAAGAGATCTATTATTAAAGAGTATTTCTGGAGCTGGCATTCAACTAAAATGCAAATGGTGCCAAATCATTGTGAACTTTTAGATGCAAGATTCCCACACCCTGTGAATCAGAACATGGTATTAGATAAGCAAATGGTCTGTGGCGTTAATTCTCATGTGATTTCATTCAACTTCCTCCCATTCTTTCAAAGGAAACACCAGAAATAGACAGTGCAGAGCCATACATTTACACATTTTCCACTTGCAAACCAACCTGGACTTGGGGAAGTACATTTATGTATAGCTTTCTGCATTAAAGCACGAAAAAGAAATGAAAAGTTTCAAAGTCATTGTTTTTCTGTTTTTCAGCTTATATTTGAAAGGTAGGAATGGTTTATTTATAGCCTCGTCAGGTTATTATTTAACTACAGCCTTGTCAGCCTTATTAGTAAAAAGAAAATTCTACTTGATCTTTAAGTTAGTTTTCATATCAGCCACTTTTAATTATTTCCAGCTTCAGTGCTATTCAAAAGTTACACATAATGCAGCTCGATTATATATTCACCGAAAAATTAATGTTTAGCCCTCTCCGCCACTATTATCTTTCTCCACAAGTGATAATATGTTTGTAGCACTTTCTACATTTCTTGCACCACAAGAGAAAGAAAAATAAGTTGTAAGTTTATCATTTCAAAAAGTTTTCTTTGAGTATGATTTGGGCAATTCTATTTATTCATAATATACGAGAATAAGAAATCATTACTATTTTGCTTGGTGAATTTAAAATGTATTTATAATACAGAAAAATACTCATAACTTTAATGTTTTTGCACTTTCTGGATAACATATTTTTGTATATATCAAGTTTTGTATATATAGCAAATCAGTTGTAGTGAATGTTCTTACAGTTGAATAGGCAAAGGTCTAATGTTTATTTCAGCTCTTTATTTTTACAATTTGTGAGTTTGTAGCCATTGTGGTAAGAGGTGAATAACATAATAGGTAAAATGCACTGACTAATCTTGACAATAATAAAGAGGCAAGAGTGGATGCTGGACCGCTGGAAAATGAAGCAGGATAAATTTTAATGGGAATAAAGAAATGGCAGAGGAGTTGAATAACTTTTTTTCCATCTTCACAGTGGAAGACACTAGCAATGTGCTTGAAATTCAAGATAGTCAGGGGCTGGAAGTTAGTGGAATGGCTATTATTAGGGAGAAGTTGCTTGGGAAGCTGAAAGGTCTGAAGGTGGATGTCACCTGGACCAGATGGACTGCACCATAGGAGTCTGAAAGAGGTGGCTTTAGAGATTGTGGAGGCACAGATAGTGATATATAATGAATCACTAGAGTCAGGAGTGGTTCCAGATGATTGGAAAATTACCAATATTATCCCGCTGCACAAGAAGGGAGCAAAGCAGAATAGTGGGAACTATAGGCTGGTTAGTCAGACTTTGGTGGTCGGTGAGATTTTAGAGTCCGTTATAAAGGATGAGGTTACGGAGTACTTAGAAGTTCACAATAAAATAGGCCAAAGTCAGCAGGGCTTTGTGAAGGGGAGGTCGTGCCTGACAAATTTGCTGGAATTCTTTGAAGAAGGAAATAGCAGGACAAAGGAGAGTCAGTAGATGTTGTAAATCTAGATTTTCAGAAAGCCTTTGATAAGGAACCACATGGGAGGCTGCTAAGGAAGATGAGAGCCCATGGTATCAAAAGGCAGATAATAGTATGGATATCAGGTTGGCTGGATGGCAGAAGAAAAAGAGTGGCAATAAAGGGGGCTTTTTCTGGTTGGCTTGTCAGTGACTAGCGGAGTTCCACAGGGGTTGGTGCTGGGGCCACTGCTCTTCACATTGTATATTAATGATTTGGATGAACGAATTGAAGACTTTGTGGCCAATTTTGCAGATGATACGAAAATAGGTGGAGGGGTACTTAATGTGGAGAAAGTAGGGACTCTACAGAAAGTCTTGGATGGGTTGGGAGAGTGGGCAGAGAAGTGGCAGATGGAATATATTGCAGCAAAGTGTGGAGTCATGCATTTTGGTAGTAGGAATAAAGGCGTAGACTATTTTCTAAATGGGGAGAGAATCCAGAAATTGGAAGTGTAAAGGGACTTGGGAGTGCTGGTGCAGGATTCCCAAAAAGTTAATCTGCAAGTCGAATCAGTAGTAAAGAAAGCAAACACATTGTTAGCATTTATTTCGAGAGGGCTTATATACAAAAACAGGGATGTACTCTATAGGGCGCTGGACAGGCCGCATTTGAAATATTGTGAACAATTTTCGGCACCATCTCTGATGAAGGATGTGCTGGATCTGGAGAGGATCCAAAGGAGGTTTACAAGAATGATCCCAGGAATGAGTAGGTTAACATATGATGAGCGTTTGACGGCACTGGGCCTATATTCGCTAGAGTTTGAAGAATGATACGTACAGAATAGTGAAAGGCTTGGATAGAGTGGGTGTGGAGAGGATGTTTCCACTAGTGGGAGAGTCTAGGACTAGAGATCATAGCTTCAGAATTAAAGGATGTTCTTTTCGGAAAGAGATGAGGAAGTATTTCTTTGGTGAGAGGGTGGTGAAACTATGGAATTCTTTGCCACAGAAGGCTGTGGAGGCAAAGTCAGTGGATATATTTAAGGCAGAGATAGATTCTTGATTAGTATGGGTGTCAAAGGTTATGGGGAGATGGCAGGAGAATGGAGTTAGGAAGGAGAGATAGATCAGCCATGATTGAATGACAAAGTAGACTTGATGTGCCGAATGGCCTCATTTTACTTGGACTCGAAGCAAAACAAACGCTGATGGTGCAAGTGGAGTGTGACCACACAAGAAACTCAAAGAGACAGATTTAAGGCTGGTAGAGGAGTAAAAATAGTAAGATTAAACGAGAACTTACCAGTTCGAAGTTTGATCATTATTTTATGAGGAGTACGTTGAGGGAATACGTGAAGAACCCCGCCAGGACGCATGCGTGTCATTCTTCAAAGCAGCGGTGTGAAATCACAGATAACTGTAATGACTGAACATAGTAAGATTAGAAAAGAAGATACCAGTTGAGTATATGATCAAGGGTGGGAGCGGAGGGCACGTAGTCCCTCAACGTACTCCTCATAAAATAATGATCAAACTTCGAACTGGTAAGTTCTCGTTTAATCTTACTATTTTACTTCGGAGTCACGTGAGTGACTACGTGAAGATTTCAAAGCTCTGTGATTTCATGCCGTGGAAACGAGTCCATGCATCACATCTGCCTTAATGACTATGGGAGGAATTGTGTTAATATGATTAGACATGAATACGACATTGAAATCCATGATAAATTTATTAACACCAAATTATAGCCCCTATTTATGGGGTGAAATTATATTACAGAACTTAAAATTGTTTCTGCAAACGTTCCAGGTTTAATTACTGGTTTATGATAAAATAGTTGGAAAGTTTTCTCCCTTGACCATCCTGCTGTCTTGAGGATTTGGTCCATCGGAACATCCAACTGCATAGCTGCCGATGTAGCTGCAGCCCTGGTGGAATGAGATTTGAAAATGTTAGTATCCACCCCAGCCTTTATTAGAACCTGTTTCAGCCATCTTGAGATGGTCTGGACTGTCACTTTTTTGTGAGGTTGCTTGTGACTGATTAATAGTGCCATCTCTTTGCCTCTGATGATTTTCGTGTTCTCCATATATAGCAGTAAATGTCTTACTATACAGAGACGATCATCTGTCGGGTAAGCCCTAAATTGTATATTGAGGCCTGCTGACCCCTGTCTGTTCTGCTTGACTAATTCATAAATATGACACGTTATATTCCCAGATGAAGAAGTCATGTTGTCCAGTCTTAATTTATGTAATGCCTGTACCCTTTGTGCCGTGACCAATGCCATCAGCATGACTGTTTTCAGTGTCAGTCTTTGTAGGGACAGAGCTGTTGCTGGAGACCAATTCCTTAGCATAGTCAGGACAATACTCACATCCCATATTTGGGAGTACCTGGTTCTTGGGGGATTGATATTAAAAATTCCCCTCATAAGTTTTGTTACCAGGGGGTGAGTCCCAACAGAATGACACTCTGTTCCTTGGCCTAGATATGTTGACAGGGCACTTCTGGCGCAGTTGATGGCACTATAACTGAGCCCCTCAGCGTAATGGAGGCCTGCCAGGAATTCCAGAACAGACAGGATTGTTCATTGATCTGTAGGTGATGTTGTTTCTGTGACAGTACATCTCCCATTTCCTGATGTATACCAGGTACTGTTTTTTGGTGGACTGTCTGTGGGCCGCTGAAATAATGTTCACTGTTCGGTCCGTCAGTCCCAGTTGCAGTAGAGGTACTTTTAGACTCTACAAATTAATAAGTTCATATGGTTATGACATGGGTGGCTTTCCCTTGTTACGGGATGAACCAGTAAATCTGGTCTATTCAGGATGGTGATGCATGGTTCTAATACCATGTCGAGTATCACAGGGAACCATGGTTGAGTAGGCCAATCGGGTACTACCAAAATACCAGACGCAGAGTCTTGCTGTATTTTCCTTAATACCCGACTGATGAGGCAGAAAGAAGGGAATGCATAATTAAACAATTTCCCCCAATGCAGCGAAAATGCATCTGTCGCCGCTGCACCAGGGTCTGGTTCCCATGAAACATAGTTTGATAACTGGTGATTAAGCCTGGATGCGAATAGATCGATATCTGGTGTTCCATACCGTGCTGTAATATCAGCAAATACTTTTTTATCCAACATCCATTCGGTGTTTTCATTAAATTTGCGTGACCTGGTGTCTGCCACTGAATTTAGTTTACTTGGTAGGTAAGTAGCTGATATCCAAATATTTCTCTGGATACACCATTGCCAAATTGTGTTGGCCAGATTGTCACATGATGTCGATTTGTTTCCACCCATGTGGTTGATATATGCTACCACGGTGGTATTGTCAATCTGTAGTCTAACATGCTGGTGATATAACCCAGAACAATATGACTTTAGGCCATGGAATGCACCCAACATTTCCAGGTAGTTTATGCCCAGTGTTTGTAATAATGACGCCTCCTGTGCATTCCATCTACCTCCACAGCTGGAGATGGAATTGGTAGCACACCAACCAAGTGCACTGGCATCAGTTTGTAGCACCATAGAAGGGTTGCTGATAATGATTGGATTGGAACAATGCCGAATGTTATCTTTCCACCATTTTAGTTCCATTATGGCTTCGATTGGTAGCTTCATTGGTCTGTCAAAATGACCAGCATTAACTTTGAGTGCTCGTATTTTTGCCCTCTGTAAATTTTGATAATGTAAAGGTCCAAATTGTGTGGCTGGAAAGGCACCCACTATTTTGCCAATTATTCTTGCTACCAATCTGATGGATGGTTTACTGATGTCAATGAGGTTATTGCAAGCCTCTATTAAGGCTATAGCCTTTTCCTTAGGCAGTCACCGACATGTGAACTGAGTTAATGGTGAACCCCAAATAATCCATTGTGGTGGAAGGCGTTAATTTAGATTTAACTGGATAGTTGATAAACCCCAGATTTTCAAATAATTGTTTCGTGGCTGTTACCGTTTGTTTGGCCAATTCCAAAGTTTTGCCCACAATAAGTATGTCATCTAGTTATGCCATCACCATGTGTTTTTGTTTCCGCAGAAACGCTAGGGCTGGTTTCAAAATTTTAGTGAACAGCCTGGGGGCTGATGTTAGCCCATTTGGTAGTGCTCTGTACTTCCAGAGCTGTCCCATCCAGTTGAATTTTAAATAACATCTGTGGTCACCTCGTACAGGCACTGAATAGTAAGCATCTTTTAAATCGATGCTAGCCATGAAGTAACCTTTGGAAATCAATTGTTTAGCAGTAACAAAGGTTTCCATTTTGAAATGAATATATTGTACAAAAGTATTCAAATTTGTCAAATCTATGCGACAATCACCATCTTTTTTGTTTTTGGTAAAGATATTGGACACAAATTCCAGCGATTCGTGTCTGTAGTTAACATACTCCATGCATCCAGAAAGAAGTGTAATCTCCCACCAACCTCCATACTCTCTGCAATTCGTAAGGAACCAGACCCACCTACCTCCATGGTTACCAGTGGCAGGTTTACTTCTTTTTGTGAATCCTTCATGGAGGTTGAGGCGCCGGTGTCTGGGTTTGTGGTTGGGTTGGTGTTGGGGGTTTGCGCATCTTCCACGGAGGCCGGTCTGGGCCATGGCCTAAAAAAGACCGATGTTCGGTGTACCTGGCCTTTGAGCTTTCACCAGTTTGTCTTGTTCTACTGGTGGGTGCATAAGGGTGCTGTTTATGGCCATAGTAGGTTTTTGATGATGTCGCTTTGATGAGCCTCAGGGTTTTTGCCTCCTCATCGAGCTCTTTGACTTGCTTGGATAGGTTGCCTCCAAATAGTAAAATTGGTGGTTTTATGTTTCCAGGTTTGCACAGACCTGCAAATTTCGGGTTTAAAGCAGGTCGGATGGCACTCTTCCTGATGCTGTTTATTCCGTATTGAGTATTACAGAGCAGTGCATCCTGTTGATCCTGCGACATCTCCTTTTCATCTACTGTGCGGGCGAAAGCTGTTATACCCGTTGTTAGGAGCTTCAGTACTTTTTGGAGTTTGACATCCATGCCTCTAACTCCTGCTCCGACATGTTTCCATATGCAATTATTTACAATAGGAACATTCAGGGATGTACAGTTCCCTGGTGGCAAATGTCTTGCCGTGGTGTCCAATACAGCCTGTTCCTGTAGCTGCTTAAATGACATATAGTCAATACTGGCAGCTAGTTTTGGTTCCAGGTTTCGGCCAGTTTGGTCTGGCTGTATGAATTGGGACACCATGACCAGTAGATTTTCGTCTTCCTGCACCCCTCGCACACTTGATTTTTGTTCTGCAAACCCCTCTTCAGGGTCAGCCCAGAATTGACCCCCAGTACTCCCCTCTGACGAGGGAGATGCACTGTGCAGACCTACAAGAGGTGCTGCTGTGGGTGTAATAAATTGCCCACAGTGACTAGACTCCATCTCCCGGAGCCTGTCACGTTGGAGCATTTGCTCCATAAGCCGCTCCATCCGGCTCCAGCGTTCACGGTCGCTGGCCGCTCGCGGCTGCTCAAAGTCGGACTCATCCGAGTCAACGACTCTATTAGACTTTTGTTTTGCCTTACCGCCCGGCCGCGGTGTAGATCTGGCCGGTGCGGGGGCGAAGTCGGGCACAGCTGTTCCCATTACGGGTGATTCATGTGCCGCTGGCCGCTGCTGGCTGCCCGCAACTCCGCGGTTCTCCCTCGCCAGCTTTGGAGCAGCCTTCTTCGTTTTCTTCGTCTTGTCCATTGACTCCACACCTGTAACACAGTATGTAGATAACAAAAAGAACGCGGAGTATCTCTTACCTGCAGTTCCCGGCTCTTAAACTTTGCCGCTGAGGGGGAACGTCGTTCCACCCGCGTGACTGTTTCGCAATGCGTGTAGCGATATGACGCGCATGCGTCCTGGCGGAGTTCTTCACGTAGTCACTCACGTGACTCCGAAGTAAAATCATAGGTGGATGAGGCCACAATGCATAAAAACCCAACTGCAATTGAAATGCCAACCAATTGGACGATAAAGGATAGATGGTGGAGAATGATTAGGTATAAGGGATACACAAGAAAGGATAATTTATCATAAATAGTGTTGGTAATTTTCTTGTGCACTTCTATTTCTTGTCAAATGTTTGCCTTTTCTTCCCTACTCTCTTCCACCTCTAGTTTCCCTCTCTCGTGACTCTCAGTCTGAAGAAGGGTCGACCCAAAACGTCACCCATTCCTACTGTCTAGAGATACTGCCTCTCCTGCTGAGTTACTACAGCTTTTTGTGTCGATCTGTCATCTTCATTGTGTATAGTCTCTTCGCAACAGACCCAGCCCAATACAGGGTTCCTCTTAATTATCTTCTAAAATGGTCTAGCAATTCTGCCATGAAATTAGAGAATGGCAGAAACACTCAAAAAGACTAGGCAGCTCTTAGGAAAGTGAAACCGAGTTGATATTAATTCTGTTTTTATTTCAGATTTGCAGCATCTGTAGTTTCTTATTTGATTTTCATGATAATTTTCATTGTATAGAACTATTATAAAGAAACAATAATAAGAATAAAACTGCTTAATCACTAAACTTTGGACAAAGGCATGCCTAATCCTGTCAGTTGTGCTAGGTATTCCATCATACTTCTGTACCTACTAGATGGTGAAAGGTTTTGAGGAATCAGAATACTTATCCTCTAACTTGCTTCTGTTGCCATAATATTTATCTGACTGCTCCAGTTAAATTTCTGGTCAATGATTATCCCCAAATTGTTGGTGTTACGGGACTCGCCGTTCGATGGTGATAACATTAAATACTAATGGTGGGTTGTTAGATTCAGTTTTGTTGCTAATGGCCATTGACCGACCACTCGATTTGTCTGGAGATGCTGCCTCACCCGCTGAGATTCTCCAGCATTTTTGTCTACCTTCGATTTTTCCAGAATCTGCAGTTCTTTCTTAAACATTTCGTCTACTCCACTGCAAAATCTCCTCAAGGTATGTCTACTTTGAAGAAGTTCTCTTCTCTCCGAAGACAGTTTAGCAACATCCTCTCTCACTACTCCCCCTCTGTGATTCCTCCTTAGTCCTTGCTTTCTCCCTCCTTCCCCTCCCCAGCTCTCCCACAAGCCTACTGTCTCTGCCTCTTCCTTTCTTTTTCCCGCCCCCCCCCCCCCCGACATCAGTCTGAGGGAGGGTTTCGACCCAAAATGTCGTCTATTCCTTCTCTCCATAGATGCTGCCTCACCCTCCGAGTTTCTCCAACATTTTTGTCTACCTATTTTTCTAGCATCTGCAGTTCTTTCTTAAACTTAACGATTTGTCTGAATGTTACTTCCCATGTTTTTGCTTGTGCTTGAATGTCTTACTTCAAAAAGGCATGGGCTGCTTTGATGGACGAGGATCTGCAAGTGGAATTTAACATGATGCAATTATAGGAAACATCCTACTTCTGATCCCTGAAGCAGTTGGAGATGTCCAGTCCTAGTTCATTGCCTTCAGGAGCTCCCGCAGCATGTGTTGGGACAGATGATGCATGTCTAATGACCTTGACTATCTTCCCTTTTCAAGTTTTGACTCCAATCACTCTAGTGTTTTCTCTTGTGCATCGGTTGGCTGCACTTCCTCATTGCTTCAGGGACCTGGGTTAGAGCCTGATCTCTGATGTTGTCCATATGGAGTCTGCACATTTTCTCCCTGACCACATTTGTTTCCTCTGGCTGCTCTGGTTTCCTCCCACATTCCAACGATGCACTGGTGGGTTCATAGGCTATTGTAAATTATCTGATGGGGCAAACAAAATCAAGAGAGATAATGGGCCTGTGGGAGAGAGAGTGAATTGCAGGGATACAGGGAAATAAGGAGGGGGGAATGAGATGCATTGAATTGCTTCATTAAGGTCTGCATTGACCGATGGGCTGAATTGCTTTTTCTGCGTCTTTAAGAAATAGAAACACGAAAAAAGCCATGCAGCCAATTCAGCAAGTTGTGCTTTTCAATAAGATCTCGACTGATCTCTAGCTCATCCATTCTCCCACCCAAATCCAATATTTATCGATGAGACCAAACATCTATTGATCTTAGCCTTTAATAAATTCAATGATTGAACACCAACAGCCCTCTAGGGTGGATCATTCCAGAGTTTTATAACATTATGTGCAAATATATTTCCCTCCATCTCAGCCCAAATAATGAAAGTCAGCTTGAGATTCTGACCCCAGGTTTAGACTTTCCTGACATAGGAAAAGGCCTTTAAGCCTCTAACGTGTAAATCACTTTCAAGACATTGTTCGTCAAACATCACTGTAAATCTGCTGAGCGTTGGTCAATTTTACGCTTTTCAAATAACAACATCTTCATTGCAGCATTCTATCCAGTGGATATACATTACACAACCTCCTGGGTAAGTATATCTTTGCACTGGTATGCAGTACAAAACTGCCCACTGTACTGCAGGTGGGGTATGGTTAAAGTCCTGTATAATTGCAGCAAGGCATCTGGCCTCAAAATTCAGGTACATTGCACAATTTTGCTGTCAGCACCATATACATGAAAGTCATTTTGTCTCTGGAGCAAGTCTTGGTTACAATCATTTATGTGTCGACCATGCTCCCCTAGTACAATCAGTATGAAGAAGGGTCCTGACCCTGAAACATCACATATCCATTCTCCAGAGATGCTGCCTAACCCGCTGAGTTACTCCAGTATTTTGTGTCTATTTTTGGTATAAAACAACATCTGCAGTTCCTTTTTATTACAAATGGGCACTTTTACTTATTTAGATTTTTTCTTTATTCGCCTCCACTTCTTGGGACTGTCCACAATGTATCACCACGACCCCACCCAACCATCATGGCCACCCAGCCTTTCAGATAGTGATCCGACCACACCAAGCCCTGAACTTCTGAACTAATCTCCAACTGCTCAAGTAAGAACTTCATTGTTCTGTTTGGGGACATATGACAATCACTGTCAGGACTTCCTTCCACACCATTCACCACAACACAGGCCAAGGCCAAATCACCGATTTACCTGCTATTGTCCTTTGTGTACTCCATAATGATGCAGTGTGCAGCTGGACTACAGCCAAACCAGATATTGGTCCACTACAGTATAACCATTTACTACTCTCCCACAGATGCCAAAGAAGTTCGAGGCCCTTTACTCTTGGTCCCTAAGTCTCTGCAAACAAAATCTTTCTAATTGCTTCCTATATCAGACTGTTAACTTTAGTTTAGTTTAGAGATACAGTGCAGTAAACAGGTCCTTAAAGCCACCGTGTCCGCACTGACCAGCGATCTTCGCACACTTCCACTATTCTACACACTAGGGACAATTCTACATACTAGGGACAATTTACAATTATACCAAGCCTACAAACCTGTACGTCTTTGGAGTGTGGGAGGAAACTGGTGTTCCTGGAGAAAACCCACACAGGTCACAGGGAGAACGTACAAAATCCATACAGACAGCATCGAACCCGGATCTATGGCGCTGTAAGGCAGCAACTCTACCGCTGCACCACCGTGCCGCCCTTTGTCATGAATCGGTAAACCAAGATCCATTGCATATTATACATAATTTCCGGCCAATTAATCTTTACAAATATTCTGGGATTTTTTGTTTCCCTGATCAAAACAACCTCAATTTTCACCTTGTCCACTCACTTAACCCTTCTTGGAGTGTCATGCTAAAATAAAGAACCTCTGAAATTAGTTCTGTCAATGTAGACGAGTCAATGATTTCCATTTTCCATTCTATGGTAAAGGTATTTCATATGAATTTTTTCTTTGTCATTTCTGCAACCCACAGATTCATGGATGAGGAAGATATGTTGATCTATTTTAGATTATTCATCTAAACAGACGTGACCGTCTTCCACTTCATTATATAATTTTCTTTAGGGATTTTAGTTTGTTGATCCACACATCCGATGCAAGATGGAATATCCGTGTTATAGACTGGCACCTGTCTTCACTGTATATTCTTTTTAATCCATATAAAATGTACACAAAAAGCTCAGATGCGATTCCTCCTAATAGATAAATCTGACCAATTCATAACGAGTTGGTCTCCATTTGTCGTCTTTTTGGAATCATATGGTGCAACACAATTGTAAAAGCTAATTGTCTCGGGACTGGGCGAGGGATGGTCAAGAGTATAAATAATGATCTCCTTACTTCCTTTTAAATTTATTTTTTATTTTTTACTCTCTTTTCCCCATTTTCTTTTCTTTAACTTTCTTCTTTCATTCTTTTTTCTTCTTCTTCACACACTATATATCTCACGTTTTTCTATACCTTATTATCTAATTTCTTTTTCTTATTCTTCTTTATTATAATAAAAAAATAAGAAGCTGTACATCAAATGTATTATGAAAATATATATTAGGCACTTTGGTGCCATACGATTGTACTTCTAATAAAATTTAAAAAAAAAAAAAAGGGTCTCGACTGGAAATGTCACCCATTCCTTCTCTCCAGAGATGCTCCTGTCCCACTGAGTTACTCCAGCTTTTTGAGTCTATCTTCGATTTAAACCAGCATCTGCAGTTCCTTCCTGAACATGTAAAATGTACTCTTCTTTGCGGATTATTGTGGCAATATTGACTTTAGCAATTGTATTTTGTAGAATATTAGAGACTTGCTTTTTTTTTTAAAACTTAAGTTGATCCCTCAGATACCTCCTAGCAAGGTAAATACGTCTTGGTTTCTTATTTGTCCTGACACCTCAGAGACCTTTGATGGATAGCTTTTCCAAACCCTCAAACATTTCAGAAGTCTGACATACTTCAGGGAAACATTAAAAAAATTGTGTTTCTTCTTCCTCAATTTCATAGCCAGTAAATCCAAGGGTGAGTATTTGCACCCAGTAATCGCATGTGAATAATCATTTTCATGTGAATAATCTCAAGTAGGACAAAAACTACTTTACTCTGAGAGATCAGTCCTGTTGAATTATTTGCTCTTTGCAACTCAGCATCAGAATTGAACAAAATGACGCAGGTACACTTTATGCTCTTCTGCTCTTAATTATGGCTATGTAATGTGGCTTTCTATTTACTTTGATTGCTACTTCAGTTATGAAATGTGAAGTACTTAACTGAGTTCTCTGGGGATTTGTATTGAGATTGTAATTGTTCCCAATGTGTATCAGAAATTCAAAGGAAATTGACTAAAACTGACACAGGGCTGGGAGGGGTAAGACTGATCAGCATATTGAACTGGGAGGGGAAGTTTAATTTATGGTTACAGCTCTAAACAATGAAATATTGGGGGGAAAGTGTGAACGTAAATAAAAGAAAGAGATATAAAGATTTAATACATAACAGCAAATGACAGCACATATAAAAAAATTGGGAAATACACACAGCATAATTGTTGTTGGGTAATCAGAGTAAAATCAAATGTGCGTTATAAATGCTGCGGTAGATTTCCCACTTCTTTCTGAAAGGATTGTATCATACTTCTGTCTAATCAGCTTAAGAAGTCCAAAAATATTGGAGAACTTTAAATGTAAGAAAGGTACGCACAAAACCACGTGCCTTCTGGCTGTTTGCAAACCTTGCTGTTTTAAGATTCAGTTTACCTGGATCAACACTTACACATGGAACTGCTCACAGTCTTTGTTCAAACTGCAAAATGATTGTGCTGATTTGGGTAGAATCTTGAAATATACTCACACGTTGGGGTCACAAACAGGCATTCATTTGTTTGTACAGATTAAGAATTATCTATGACTCTACCGTGAAATTGATCTATGTACTGCAATGAAGGTATATAACATTATGATGGGCATGAATAAGACAAATGGTCTCATTCCTTTTCCCAAAGGAGAGGGTCAAACATTAGATGTCATGTGTTTAAGGAGAAGGGAGAAGGATTTAAAGGGGACCTGGGGAACAACTATTTCACACAGTGGGTGGGGATAATGTTGAAAGAGCTGTCTGAGAAAGCAGTAGAGGCAGGTACAAATACAACAGTTAAGATATTTAGACAGGCACATGGGGAAGAAAGGTTTAAAAATATATTGGCTAAATGCAGGTAAATGGTGCTAACTCCCATTTGGGCTGAAGGGCCTGTTTCCTTGCTTTATAACTATGTCTCCAGTCATGGTCAGTTTTACTGTTTTATAGTTTCATTTGATGAGTTTTTATTCTTTTTTTAAACCTTTTAAATGTCTCTGAATTATAGTCCCAGTTATGATAGTAAGATAAGCCGCATTCCTAGTTGTGTCTCCTGTCAGGTGGTGTTCAGGGGCAGCCTCAGCAGGATATAGACTGAGCTCTATTTGCTGCTGAGATCATGTTGCACTTCACTTCATGTCCCAGGTTGGAGGGTCAGCTTGGTCAATTCACCAGATCTGGACCCAGTAAGCAAAGGGTCCATGGGCGGTGAGCCACATATCCATGACTGGTTTTCGACTAATTATCTGTTGTATGCTTTGCAACTTCTAGGTGCCATTTCACCCAGACGGTTTTCACCCCCTGTTGAAATTCATATTTTATAGCCTTGTATTCTTGCATTGTCATGCATGAACAATCCTTGGAGGTTGACAGATGTGGGTATGAAAGAGGGATTGATGGAAAAGTAGTGGATGTGTTGATATTTTGAGGGAGACAATATCATTTATGACATTAAAGTCTTTGAGTCTGAAGAAGGGTGCCGAACATCACCTATCCATGTTCTCCAGAGAAGCCACCTGGCCCGCTGAGTTACTCTAGCACGTTGTGCCCTCATTGATATCATTGTTTAACTGGCCTTGTCACTGGTCCCTTTCTCATCCTCGGTATTGTTTAGCATGACGATCGCTGATAGATGGTTGTATAAGCTTATCTCCAAGGACCCCCATGTAATTGCTAACCAAAGGTACAGTGTAGCCCAAAGTCACCAAAGCAACAGGCTGACTCTTCAGGAGAGCTGCCCCACAATTCCTCTTGTGTCCAACATATGAAACATAGAATGCTTCCGTTTTGCACTAACATGGTCTTCAAAGATGCCCATCTCTCCATGCCTCACCCTCACTTTGGAAAATTGGACCACCTGGCTGCACTCCTCCTTTCATATAGACATCGATTAAAAGGAGCATGTCAAGCAATGTGGACTGCACAACGCTAGTCAAGGGAGGCAGAGGAATGATTCTGTGACTGCTTGGAGTGGGCAAACTGGGCGATATTCAAGGACTCGGCGACAAACCTGAATGAATACGCTGTGGTTGCTATTGACATAATTCGTAATGTTCTAACATTCGTGATGATGAAGTTCTTTGAGAGATTAGTTATGGCGCACATCAACTCCTACCTCAGCAAGGACCTGGATCCACTACAATTTTCTTACTGCCACAGTAAATCAATGGGGAATATGATCTTGCTGGCTCTCGACCCTGCACTGGACCACTGGACAATAAGAACACGAATGTCGGGCTGTTGTTCATCGAACACAGCTCAGCGTTCAACACCATCATCCCCTCCAAACTTGTTAGCAAATTCAGGGAACTGGGTCTCTGTTCATCCATAGAATATAGAACCATTGTGGTTGTTAGTGTTGTACCAAGAGAGTTTCTGAATCAAGACTATTCCATATACCGTTAACAATTAAGTTCAACAATGGGCTGCTTAAACATTATTTCAACTCACCTTTATTTTTTGCTCTGTGTTTAACCATCCAAAGGCAAGCTGAGTTACTTTGCAGCTCAGATTGTTCTTCAATTAAAGTGACCAGGTGGGTCCATCTTCTTTCAAGGTATGAATTGTCATTGGTGCAGAGTTTTTTTTCGAATGGTCTTAGTTCTACTGGGCATCTTCACCCCTTTTCACTCAGGCTAATCTATATGGAACAGAATTCTGATTTACATGGTATTAGATATTGGACTCTGGCCTTAGATGGAACACACTAAACAGTTACTCAGGACCAGTTTCACCCCGGACACTGCCTCTTTTCCTCTTTCCCATCAGGCAAGAGGTACATAAGTTTGAAAACACATACCTTCAGATTCAGAGACAGTTTCTTCCCAGCTGTTATCACACAATTGAGCCATCCCCTTACGAGCTAGAGTGCAGTCTGATCTCTCATCCACCTCATTGAAAACCCTTGAACTATCTTTAATCGGACTATATCCTCTCCTAGGGGGCGCCGTCCTGTGTGGTATGGCTGCCCAGCCTGCAGCTGTCCGTTTCATCTTTTTTCTTATTTTTAGTTAGTTAGTTGTTTTGTTTTTTAGGAGTTCTATACTTTTTTATGTGGGGGGTGGGGGGGGGGGGAAGGGGGAAACTACTTTCTAGGGTCCCTACCTGGTCGGAGAGGCAGCTTTTCTCCGGGCTGCACCTTCGACCTGTCCTCGCGGCCTACCAGCGGGCCTGGAGCGGCGTTTCCTGAGGGGACCGCCCAGGACCCCGGCTTCGGTGGCGGCACAGCGCTGGAGCGCTATCACGGAGCTGAGTGGGCGATGTCTTGCCCGGGTCGCCGCGCTGGAACTCCGGTATGTTGGGACCGCCGGTGAAACATCGCGGAGCTGCAGGTCTGTGGAGCGTCCAGCCGCGGGCGGCAGTGCTGTACTTTACATCGGGAGCCTGGGATCTCTCGCGGAGATCGCCAGTGGTGGAGCTCCACTCAGCGCGGCCTGTTGGCTTCGGAAGCCATGGTCTACAGTAAGGAGGCGGCCGTTCCAGGTGTCCCAAGCCGCTGAGAGGATTCTCCCGACGCCGGAGCACCATCACCCGGCGAGAACGGCCTGGAACATCGGGCCTCCGTGAAGGCGACTGTGGAGGCCTCAATAGGCCCGACTATGGGTGGACATGGGATGGGGACTGGACTTTGTGCCTTCCCCCGCAGTGGGAACCATTGTGGGGGATGTTTTTATGTTTTATGTTACATTTCTTTCTTTAATGTTGTGTCTATTTGTGCTGCATGGCAAGACATATTTTACTACACCATTTGGTGTATGTGACAATAAATGTCCTTTGTCCTTTGTCCCTTTGTCCCTTTGTCTTGCACTAAATGTTGTACCCTTTATCCTTTATCTGTAGATTGTCGATGATTTGATTGTAATCATGTATTGTCTTCTTTGACTGGATAACACACAACAAAAAGCTTTTCACTGTACCCTGGTACATGTGACAACAATAAACGAAACTAACTCCCAAGCAAATGGGAGATAATATTGTATATTCTTTTCTGATATTATTCTTAGCACCAAGTGTTAAGGAGTAGTTTGTTGATGACTACATTAGGACCACTTGAGTTATTGTGTTGGTTAATTTCTTTGTTTAAAAAAAACAATCAATGCTAAAGATTAAATTGCCTGTTAACATTTCTCATCTGGTCTGCTCCACTTATTGGAGCTCATATCACCAATACGTGAGGGGTGTATGCAAGGGAAGTAAGATCAAAACATTTAAAAGACATTTATACAGGTTAGGATAGGAAAGGTTGAGAGGAATATTGGCCAAATGAGACTAGCTCAGGCCGGCACCTTTGTCAGCATGAACAAATTGGGCTGAAGGGTCTGTAATGTATAACTCTGTAACTCTAAGACTGGAATGCTGATTCTCCAGTCTCTGCTGCCTTTAGTCACAACTCTCTGCTAGGAGTTATGGACCAGTGAATGAAAGCCATTAATCATGAAACTTTTCACTCAGAGCCATTCAAACAGATTAACAACACTAAACAAATATAATTTATGCAATTGTGTGTGTTGTGTTGCGTTGCCATGTTGTGTTGAACTTGCATTCATACCTCAGGGAAGCACATAATGAAGAAAAATACCGATTATTGTATTGCAGGGAAAATGGAATCCTCTGGGTATTTGGCTTTTGTATTTAAAATGTGCAAATATTGATTCCTGCACTAGATTAGAAGTAGTTAGATGGAAAAATGCTAATTATAGTGGAGACCATTCAAATAGAGCAGAAAACAATCCTTAATATATTGGTATGCATATTCAGATTGCACCACTGTTGTAAAACATTCAGAGCAGTGTTGCTTCACCAGAGAACAACATTTCATTCCCCTCGTTAACAATGGTGTATGATTTCCAGACAGATATCTAGGAAAATCACATCTTCGATGTTGTGATACCTGTATTTTTGCATTTGTGAAGCGGAAAGATGTTATATATGTGCAATATGTGCTATTATATATTTACTGTGCAGTAAGATAGATGGTTCAGCATTTCAAGTTTAAATAACTCAATCCTAAAATGCCTATGGCAGTCACTAGGATTATTTACTTGAAAAGGGGCAGGAGAAATGGAATGCAAGTAATGTTTCAATATGTTCCAGCAGCATAGACCAGCAATGCAATATGGGGAGTGGGCTGTTGGAGAAATCAGAAGTTGGGGAGTTGGGACAGGATTGTTTCACTGCCAGGTGGGACCGGGTGGATGCTCTTGAATACAACTATTTGGTGTAAATGGGGTGGCACTGTGTCACAGCGGTAGAGCCGCTGCCTCACAGCGCCAAGTACCTGGGTTTGATCCTGACCTCGACAGCTGTCTGTGTTGAGTTTGTACATTTTCCTTGTGACCGCGTGGGTTTTCTCCAGGTGCCCGTTTTGTCTTACATTCCAAGGACGTGCCGGGTTGTAGGTTAATAGGCTTCTGTAAATTACCTCAGTGAGTAGGATACAAAAGTGGGATAATACAGAACTAGTGTGAATGTGCGATCAATATTCAGCATGGATTGGGCCGAAGGGCCTGTTTTCATACTGTATCTCAAAACTAAACTAAACTTTAGAAGGATGAGGGGGAACCTCATTAAGACTTACCGAATAATGAAAGGTCTGGATAATGAATGTGGAGAGGATGTTTCCACTAGAGGGATAATCTAGGACCAGAGGCCATAGCCTCAGAATAAAAGGGTGTGCTTTTAGAAAGGAGACGAGGAGGCATTTCTTTAGTCAGAGGATGGTGAATCTCTGGAATTCATTGCCACAGACGGCTCTGGAGCCCGTCCGAGGGTAATTTTAAGATGGAGATTTACAAATTCTTGATTGTCAGGGGTTATGGAGTGAAGGCAGAAGAATGGGGTTAAGAGGGAAAGATAGATCAACCATGATTAAATGAGGAAGTAAACTTGATGGGCCGAAGGGCCTAATTCTTCTCCTAGAACTTATGAACATCAGCTAAACTAAACTTTCTTACAATTCTGTATTAGGCCAATAGTGGGAAAATTCTCCCACAGAATATAGACTATCCATATTAAAAAGAAACCCAACAGAAATGCAAGCTTGATTAAAGAAATTATTTTGATGTATATGGATCCTGCTTATCGATTCGTTAAGCAATCAATGGCCACATACCACCACCTTCACCCAACAAAGCCAACCACCATAGATAGACACAAAAAGCTGGAGTAACAGCAGGTCAGGCAGCATCTCTGGAGAGTACGAATGGTTGACATTTCGGGTCAAAACATTTCTACACAAACCCATCCACCACATGCTTTCGCTCCGGTACTAAACCATTCAATTTCTTGAGGTGTTGGGGAGTGAAATGCACAATGTGCCCATTTTGGAGGAGAAAAAAACTTCAGAAAATTCATGTTCAAATTGTTCAGGCGATCAAGCAAATCTAGGCGATGATAATTGCAGTACTTAATGAACCCGTCTAATTCCTTTGGGTAGATGTGTCTCCAGTCGTAGCAGGCAGCCAGTACTTTCGCAACACTTACTCATCCACTTGCATTGGCAACGTCAACATTTCTAAGCATTAAACTAATTGCATGCTTCCATGGTTTATGCTAATGGCTCCTAAATCTTCTCCACTTATCCAAAACAATTAAACTACCCACTGTGTTTGCTTCCTATTTTTAATTCATAAACTGTGCGATCCTCATCCTCAAATACCCAATTCTGCTTCCTATTAAATTAAGTTGTGGAATTAGCTTTCACCAGCTTTCTCAGGTGGTGTTCTGAAACTTTTCATATCGATTGTTATTTCCAAAGACAAAATGTTCTGCCCAATATCCTTTTTGATAAGTAAATATTAATCAAGTATCACACAATAATTCTGTAAATGGTTTCCACTGACTTGATAACTTTACAGCTCTCAGCGTTGAAGTCTAAGGTTGTGAGCCTGTGTAAGTTTAGTGGCCTGTGGAAAAGAGCGATGTGATTTTTGATGGGATGTTAATCCCATTGTTTCTAATGCAAACAGCAAGTCAGCTTCACATTGCTAGTTAATTACAATGTTTGCTACATGTTGCCAGAGCTAATCGGGCATCCATTGTGCCTGGACAAATCAGCAGAAGCCGAGTATTGTGTGTAACCTTCACCATTTAAACCCAGCCTACAGCTTTTGCAATAGAGATGTATAAGACCATAGGACATTAGGAGCAGAATTAGACCATTCCATCCATCAAGTCTACTCCGCCATTCAATCATGGATGATCTATCTTTCCCTCTCAACCCTGTTCTCCTGCCTTCTCCCCGTAACCTTTGACACCCTTAATAATCAAGAATTTATCAATCTCCGCTTTAAAAATTCCCAATGACGGCCTCGACCGCCATCTGTGGCAATGAATTCCACAGATTCACCATAATCCGGCTGAAGAAATCCCCCCTCGTCTCCATTCTATAGGTATGTCATTTTATTCTGAGGCTGTGCCCTCTGGTTTAGACTCTCCTACCACTGGGAACATCCTCTCCACATCCACTCCATCTAGGCCCTTCATTATCATTGCTTCGTCAAGGGTGGCACAGTGGTGCAGCGGTAGAATTGCTGCCTTGAAGCGCCAGAAGCCTGGTTCAATCCTGGCTATGGGTGCTGTCTCTACGGAATCTGTACGTTCTGCCTATGACCGCATGGGATTTCTCCGGGTGCTCTGGATACCTCGCACATTCCAAAGACAAAGACGTGGGTTAAATGGCTTCTGTAAATTGCCCCTAGTGTGCAGGATGTGAAACTGGGATAACAAAGAACTAGTGTATGGGTGATCGTTGGTCGGCATGGACTCAGTGGGCTGAAGGGCCTGTTTCCATGCTGTATTTCTTAACTCTAAACTAAAATCTAGTAACATTTGTTGTGGAACTCGTAACAAAATAGAAAAATATATAATAATTGCACAACAACGAGTGCGGCACGGTGGCGCAACGGTAGAGTTGCTGCCTTACAGCGCTTGCAGTGTCAGAGACCCGGGTTCGATCCCGACTACAGGTGCTGTCTGTGCGGAGTTTATACGTTCTCCACGTGACCGCGTGGATTTTCTCCGAGATCTTCGGTTTCCTAGTGTGCGTAGGATAGTGTTAATTGTGATTTGGACATGACCCCCCTAACTTCCAGTATGGTCCCTGGTGGACTCTTCGGGAGTAATGACCACAAGGTACAAGGTAATGTGCAGGGATCGCTGGTCGGTGCGGACTCGTTGGGGCAAAGGGCCCGTTTCCGCGCTGTGTCACTAAACTAAACTAAACTAAAAATGAGAGACTTCAGGCTCCAATGGTGCTGCATTGAAGGTTTAAATGGAGATGGTGTGGAAGAGAAATTTATATAATCCATAGAATCAGGAGATTCTCCAGACCTTCTCCATGCAACTTGACAGCCAAGGTATTCTGTGCTAGGAGTTAAACCTTAGATGCCAAGCACAAAATAACCTCTGACATGGAGAGAAGGTCAGATAATGAATCCTCAAATGCCATGTATCAATGATTCAATGATGATTCAATGGATATTTATTGTCACATGTGCAATTAAACATTACGTAGTGAAATTCATTTCGCATATAATGCTGGCGCCACCATGTTTGGCGCCATTTCATCAATCAAACTCCGGATTCCCACAATTTAATTCTACTGGAGCGGCTCCTGATCCCATCAGTCGCCCACGACCGGCTCGGCCCGAGAACTGTCCTCTCTCTCTCTCTCTCTTCTGCTCGCCGGCCATCTTTGTGTCCCGCGGGCAACCTTCTGCAGTCGATCAGAAGGAGCTGGAGGCATAACCCCTGTTCACTCTCCTACCGACCCTTGCTCCAAACGAGTTTGGCTACTTGGCGAAGCCTCTCTGTTGGATTCGATTGATGGACAATGCCCCCAGGCACTTTTGGCCGTCCGACGGGGCCTCCAGCAGTTCAGTGTCAAATGAGCTCCAGGCATGTTCGGCCATCCGCGGGACCTTCCGGGTGGCATTGTGGCCGTGGCGCCTCATTTAACGGCCTTGGGCCGAATTCCTGGTTTTGCAGCCGTGGCTCGGTGGGAAGGCCTCAGCAATGGCATCATCAACTTTGTACTCTGATCAACAGACACATGTTGCATTAATACCTATCAAACCTAGTGCAATGGTGAAGTTGCTGCCTTACAGCGCCTTGAGACCCAGGTTCAATCCTGATGTCAGCTACCGTCTAAGTTTGGATTTGCACATTCTGCCTGTGACCGCGTGGGTTTACTCCGGGGGCTCAGGTTTCCTCCCACATACCAAAGACCTGTGAGTCCGTAGGTTAATGAGCCTCTGTAAATTTATCTTAGTGGTTAGGTAGTAGATGAGAAACTGGGATTACATAGAACTAGTATGAACAGATGATTGATGGCCGGTGTGGATGGTGGGCCGAAGGGTCCATGTGGTATCTCTAACATTTCTCTAATATTTATAGTGGCTTGCAAAAGTATTCATACCCCTTGAACTTTTCCACATTTTATCACGTTACAACCACAAATGTAAATGTATGTTATTGGGATTTTATGTGATAGACCAACACAAAGTGGCGCATAATTGTGAAGTGGAAGGAAAATGATACATGATTTTCAAATTTGTTTACAAATAAAAAACTGAAAAGTGTCGCGTGCAAAAGTGTTCAGCCCCCTTTACTCTGATACCCCTAAATAAAATCCAGTGCAACCAATTGCCTTCAGAAATCACCTAATTAGTAAATAGAGTCCACTTGTGTGTAATCTAATCTCAGTATAAATACAGCTGTTCTGTGAAGGCCTCAGAGGTTTGTTAGAGAACATTAGTGAACAAACAGCATCATGAAGCCCAAGGAACACACCAGACAGGTCAGGGATAAAGTCGTGGAGAAGTTTAAAGCAGGGTTAGGTTATAAACAGATATCCCAAGCTTTGAACATCTCACGGAGCACTGTTCAATCCATCATCCGAAAATGGAAAGAGTATGGCACAACTGCAAACCTACCAAGACATGGCCGTCCACCTAAACTGACAGGCCGGGCAAGGAGAGCATTGATCAGAGAAGCAGCCAAGAGGCCCATGGTAACTCTGGAGGAGCTGCAGAGATCCACAGCTCAGGTGGGAGAATCTGTCCACAGGACAACTATTAGTCGTGCACTCCACAAATCGGGCCTTTATGGAAGAGTGGCAAGAAGAAAGCCATTGTTGAAAAAAAGCCAAAAGAAGTCCCGTTTGCAGTTTGCCACAAGCCATGTGGGGGACGCAGCAAACATGTGGAGGAAGGTGCTCTGGTCAGATGAGACCAAAATTGAAGTTTTTGGCCTAAATGCAAAACGCTATGTGTGGTGGAAACCTAACACTGCACATCACACTGAACATACCATCCCCACTGTGAAACATGGTGGTGGCAGCATCATGCTGTGGGGATGCTTTTCTTCAGCAGGGACAGGGAAGCTGGTCAGAGTTGATGGGAAGATGGATGGAGCCAAATACAGGGCAATCTTGGAAGAAAACCTGTTAGAGTCTGCAAAAGACTTGAGACTGGGGCGGAGGTTCACCTTCCAGCAGGACAACGACCCTAAACATACAGCCAGAGCTACAATGGAATGGTTTAGATCAAAGCATATTCATGTGTTAGAATGGCCCAGTCAAAGTCCAGACCTAAATCCAATTGAGAATCTCTGGCAAGACTTGAAAATTGCTGTTCACAGACGCTCTCCATCCAATCTGACTGAGCTTGAGCTATTTTGCAAAGAAGAATGGGCAAAAATTTCAGTCTCTAGATGTGCAAAGCTGGTAGAGACATACCCCAAAAGACTTGCAGCTGTAATTGCAGCAAAAGGTGGTTCTACAAAGTATTGACTCAGGGGGGCTGAATACTTTTGCACGCGACACTTTTCAGTTTTTTATTTGTAAAAAAATTTGAAAACCATGTATCATTTTCCTTCCACTTCACAATTATGCACCACTTTGTGTTGGTCTATCACATAAAATCCCAATAAAATACATTTACGTTTGTGGTTGTAACGTGACAAAATGTGGAAAAGTTCAAGGGGTATGAAAACTTTTGCAAGCCACTGTAACAAGGGTTTTTGAACTGGAAACAAAAAAATCCATAAAAAATTACCTATTTAGATATCTCTACAGAAGATGTAATCCACACACCTAAGCATGCCAGAAATTGTACTGAAGTTGCATGTGCCAGCTTCTAGATAAAATGATGTATTTTAAAATATTTAACCTACATTGAACCCTCAAGATTTGCACTATCCCTGTACAAAAAGCAATGCCTTGAAGGGTCAATTGACTGCAGTCTCAAGATAGCAGGCATCTTGTGGCGTTCATGCCACAAATGTACTTCATTAGGAATATAAAAATGTAAGTAGACACAAATGCTGGAGAAACTCAGCGGGTGAGGCAGCATCTATGGAGCGAAGGAACTAGGCAAAGTTTTGGGTCGAAACCCTTCTTCTGACTGATGTGAGGGTTGGGGAGGGGGGGGGCGGGAGGAAGAAAGGAAGAGGTGGAGCCAGAGGGCTGAGGGCTGAGGGAGAGCTGAGAAGGGGAGGAGAAAGTAAGGACTACCTGAAATTACAGAAGTCAATGTTCATACCGCTGGGGTGCAAACTGACCAAGCGAAATATGAGGTGCTGCTCCTCCAATTTACGGTGGTCCTCACTCTGGCCATGGAGGAGGCCCAGGACAGAAAGGTCGGATTCGGAATGGGAGGGGGAGTTGAAGTGCTGAGTCACCGGGAGATCAGGTTGGTTATTGCGAACCGAGCGGAGGTGTTCGCAATAATTCATTCCTTCTGGAATGAAGGAATGAATTAACACAGTCTCTGAGGAGTGCAGTGTCATTCTGAAGATGCACTTTGAGATTTTCTAATCAGCAGTGTTCCTTAACTTACCAGTAAAGCAGGAACCTGATACATTGTGGTCCGCGTTCACCTCAGCCTCTTCCATGTTGGTCATTATGCAGTGCTTTGAGCTCCAGATCACATTGTTACAGGCTGATACTTGTGTTACTTGATGATAAAGGCATGTGGCTGACACTATAAAAAAACTCAAACGTGTTAATTGTGACTGCAAGTACCTGATTCGATTTTGTTAATGGCTCAATTTCACCTCGGAGTAATCGCTAATACTCTGAACAAAATTTATTTTGGTTTGCATAGAGCTCAAAAACAAGATCCAAAATACCAAGATCGAAATTCTAGGCAGTAAGGTCAATGTTTCAAGTATCAACTATGGATCTGATTATCCATGCAGTATTTGTTCAAATAAAAGAAACAGGTTAGAAATTGAAGGACATAGCAGTAATGTGGTTGATAATTACTTCTTAAAATGTGAGTATTTTGATCACAACCACTGGTCCTCTTTCCCTTCGAACAAAATCATCCCAAATTATTTATGGGGCAACACTTGTCTATAACAATGTGAGCCTGAATCAGAACCTTCTGCAACTCTGGCTTTCAATCTGTGCTCATCAACTTGTGATAAGATTTGTGACCTTTGATTAAGTGAAACTCAGGCACTGAAACAGATACTGTGTACAGAATGAGGTTCAAATTACTGAGGATGGAGCAGTTTCCTTCAGCAGCGTGAAGACAGACAGGAGTAACCTACAGGGCAAATCTATTTCCAATGTCAACAACTCTCTTTTTAAATTTAAATTTTAATGGGGCAAAGAAACCCAGGGAAAAATATCAGACAAAATGTATTATTAATCTGGGAGGAACAGGACTTTGGTGGTGCCTGACTGGTCGATTTTCCTAACTATTGGATGTTATTCCAAATGAATACTCAGACATTGTATTAAAGGGAGTGCGGGAAACAGGGCTAGTGAGCAGTCTTGAACTACTATCTACCCCTGGACAATCTTTGATTGAACATTACTGGACTTTATCTTGCACTAAACGTTGTTCAAGTTATTCCCTTTATCATGTACACTGTGGATGGCTCTAATGCAATCATGTGTTGTCTTTCCGCTGACAGGTTAGCACTCAACAAAGCTTTTCACTGTACCTTGGTGCACATGACAATAAACTAAACTAAACTCCTGGACTTCTGAACAATTGGATAGCAGGGTTATTGAAATGTGACTCCATTATCTCAGATGGTCAAAAGCTTCATCAAAGAGTTGGGTTTTGTGGAACATTTTAACGGAGTACAGAATGATGAAGATGGGATGGGATTTAGGGGGGAAATTCCAAACCTTTGGAAGTGGCAGCTGAAGCCATAGCCACCAATTAAATTTGAGGATAATCAACATCCAATTTAGAGAAGCAGTACCCTGGAGAGTAATAGAGTTAAATGATTTCTTTATCAAAATCTCGTTGAATTTATTTAAACGTATTATTTTTCATAATTGTCAATTCAATTATTTTTCTATTAAGAAAACGTTATATTTATGTGAACCTGTTTATTACAACTCTATTAAATCTGCCTGCATGAGTATTCAAATTATAAATTGAGTGTAAAGTTTACATTGAATTATTAGAAGAAACTCAGTGCAGCATTGATTAAATTAATTGAAGATAACTTGCACTTCATTACCTGTTTCACGTACTATCACTGCTGAATTTACAACTTCTGCACACCATGCAGATCCAACAATCCTGGCAGGCAATTGTTACATCGTACAGTTTGTATAAGGTGGGCAAACAGCATGAAACTAATATTGTCTTTCTCCATTTAAGAAACTTTCTTTAGATAAAGATTTTGTACAGTGATTATTTCCAGCTCTGATTGTCAGCAGATCAATCTTAATAACCATGGCACGATAAGAAAGTGGAACAGCTTAGTGGCAAAATTACAAGAACAAACACAAATTTTATTCCAACACCCCCTTCAATTGTACTTGCAATCAAATTTATCTTCGCTCATTGCAATCTTATAAGTATTATAAACGTCACTACGCAATTCCACTTTTGTTATTATTTTGACGGCCTGGGTACACAAAGGGACTTTTAGACCCTTGACTTCAATCCAAAATATACAGGTATGTGAACCATTTGTACAGGAAAGCCACTTCAAATAAAATATGTAATCAGTACCTTTTTGCTCCCATCTCCATCCTTATTTTGCTGTTCATTTATCCCACTATTGCTTCTTACCCATTTGTTCAATTTGCCTCCAAGTGTTGAATAATGTTTCAGTGTGCAAGTAGCCAAAAACCTTCATTGACTGTTGGACCTGCCCCTATAGTTCTGTTAGCAGGGAGCATTAAAACTGTTGAATGTAGTAGCCTGCCATTGGTAAATAGTAACCAAAACCACGCTATGTATGTTGTATGCCAGGAGCCACAAACAATGAGATTACAATTGTTGCAACAAACCATTCAAATTCATCGGTAACACGTGACAAGACACGTTCACGAGGTGTGACGACCCTACAAACTACAACTGAAGGTAAAAGTACTTTTACATTGCTATGTTCTCCACAATAATTAAGTAACAAGTTTGGAGGGATATGAGCCAAACGCAGGCAGGTGTGACTACTGTCTGGGACATGTTGGCCAATGTGGGCAAGTTGAGCTGAAGGGCCTGTTTCCACGCTATGACCCCGTGACTCTAACTTGAAATGTATCAAAATCATTCACGTTACATTAGTCAGACTATCGAGCAGAATTTGAATGTTCACATTGCAAGCATTTCTAATTTAGTTACATTTATGAATTGTATCAATCCTGATTGACTACATATGGCCAAAGCAAATTGTCCAGCTGAGACAGCTTTGCATAATATAATTCCTAATGTGAAGAAAGAAGGTGCAGTGATTTCATCAAAATTATAAGTTAATGCTAAAATATATAGCAAAAGTCAGTAATCGTGACAATAACATTAAAAGATAATTACACAGTATATAAAGAATAAAAATACCTCTAACTAAAATATCCAACCATCATTAAAGATAAAATCACCATAATGCAAAATCAATGGAAATTCTTGGCTCTTTATTCACCCACACAAGTATGCTTTAAGTATATCTAATACTAGAATATTTGAGGGAGTATATAAAATTAGAGAAAAAGAAGTACAGAAGTTTCAAAACGCATACCTCCAGATTCAAGGACAGTTTGTTCCCAGTAAATAGTTCTAACTCATGAATATTTTTCATTTATAGTGTCAAGCAGCTCTTCAGCGACAAATACTTCCACTATTACAACATCTGCAGGAAGTGAAAACTTCACATCTGAAGTAACAATCTCTGACAGGACTGAAACAACAGGTAATGCTGTCACTGTATTAAATATTACCATGTTTTTGTGCAGAGGAATCAGAGATTTTAACTTGTGCATGCCCATGTGCACATAAATCTGTGTGCAAGTATGTGCATGAGAAGTAATATCTTAATAAAGTGAATCTGATGGGGTTGTAATAAGGATAGCAGTTTCATAAAATTGCCCTGATCATTTTTAGTAGGCAAGGGATCTCAATGGATTATATTTGGGTGCAAACATTCAGTTTGAAAGACAAGGGATAGAAAATGGGCAAGAATGAAATCTTGAAAAAAGACATGTGACATTTCAGCCACAGAATAAAAAGCTACCAGATAACGTCTGGATAAGTACGGCAGAGTGGAGGTGAATGCTAAATCCCAGAGTAGATCCCAATTTTACACCACATTGACCTCAAAAGTCTTTGACCAGTCATCATCCCATCTCTGCAACTTATGATAGCTCTACAGAGAAGCTCCCCTCTGAGACTGAGCTATTGCATTGTCATTCTCCACGTCTCTGTCATTGGGATATGTGCCATAGTTGGAGAAGAAGATAAATATATGCTGCAGGAAAAAATGGACGACATTGCAAAACAGTAAGTAGATGGAAATGAAATTGAGGACAGAGGGGAAGAGGGAATGAGCAGAAAGGAAAGGGAGAAAATTGAAGGCAGCAATGTTGAAGTCTGAGTATTAATGAAAGGATAGTCACAAAAGATTAGAACATTTTACACAGAGAAGAAAGGGCTAAAAGAGAGAATAGATCATTATGAAAGGAAAGGTACACAAAAATGCTGGAGAAACTCAGCGGGTGCAGCAGCATCTATGGAGCGAAGGAAATAGGCAACGTTTCGGGCCGAAACCCTTCTTCAGACATTCAGATAATTCAACATTATGAAAGGAAGATTGATAGTTAACAGTGAAAATGGACAGAAACAATGTGCTGGAGGAACTCAATAGGTCAAGCAGCATCTGTGGAGGGAATGGACAGTCGGTACCCTTCTTCGGACTGATGAAAAGAGAAAAGTGAGATTTGGAGAATAAGGAGAAATAAATGGTGGAAAAGGAGAGGGGCTGGAGAGAGGTTGAAACTGATACTTTTGATACTCCTACTCTGTGATGATACTTTTTAGTTGCATTATTATTAAATTGACTTCATTTCTACTTGTAGTTGATACAAACACTGGTGATAATTCAACATCGTTCCCTGTGACTCCCAATGGATTGTATTCTACTATATACAGTATGTATTCTACTACTACAACATCCAGCAGCAAGGAATCACTAGGTAAAGTTTGTCATTGCACTAACTAACATAAACCATGTTTATATTCAACCTGTCTATAAAATATCAGACCAGTTTTACAACCTAAATTTTATTTACATTTTTTTAATTTGAACTCTTTAGTATTTAAATAGATGTTAATGAGAATCTCATTTAACAACTATTTAGTGAAAGACCAAAGCTTGTATACATATGGACATGTCTACAAGCATTCTTCAAATTTTGGGTACAATTATCTGACTATTAAATGAAAAAAAAAATAATCCACATTAGAATTTCTCAACAGAAATTCTGCTTTACAATTATTCCTGCAGAAGCACATGATTTACAGACTTCTCCATTTTTGTTCTTCATTTGCCATCTTCTGCCCTGTCAGCTGAATATGGATCATGTACAGGCAGATTAGTGTGCAAAATAAGAGCACATAGTATTGGGGGTAGGGCATTGACATGGATAGAGAACTGGTTGGCAGACAGGAAGCAAAGAGTGGAAATTAACGTGTCCTTTTCAGAATGGCAGACGGTGACTAGTGGGATGCCGCAAGGCTTGGTGCTGGGACCCCAGTTATTTACAATATATATTAACGATTTAGAAGAGGGAATTAAATGGAAAATCTCCAGGTTTGCGGATGACACAAAGCTGGGTGGCAGTGTGAGCTACAAGGAGGATGCTTTGAGGCTGTAGGGTGACTTAGATACGTTGGGTGAGTGGGAAGATGCATGGCAGATGGAGCATAATGTGGGTAAATGTGAGGTTATCCACTTTGGTGGCAAGAACAGGAAGGCAGATTATTATCTGAATAGTGTAAGAAGGAACTGGAGATGCTGGTTTAAACCAAAGATAGACACAAAAATCTGGAGTAACAGCGGGACAGGCAGCATCTCTGGAGAGAAGGAATGGGTGACGTTTTGGGTTGAGACCCTTCTTTAGACTGGCTAGGAATAAGGGAAACGAGAGATATAGACAATGATGTGGAGGGATAAAAAAAAATGAATGAAAAATATGCCATAAAGTAACGATGATAAAGGAAACAGGCCATTGTAAGCTGTTTGTAAGGTGAAAATGAGAAGCTAATGCGACTTGGGTGGGGGAGGGCTAGAAAGAGAGGGAATGCCGGGGCTACCTGAAGTGAGCAAAATCAAAATTCATACCACTGGGCTGTAAGTTGCCCAAGTGAAATATGAGATGCTGTTCCTCCAATTTGCGTTTAGCCTCACTCTGACAATGGAGCAGACCGAGGACAGAGAGGTCTGTATAGGAATGGGAATGGAGAATTAAAGGTTCCAGCAACCGGGAGATCAGGTTGGTTTACGCAGGCTGAGCGAAGGTGTTCCGCGAAACGATTGCCCAGTCTGCGTTTGGTCTTGCCGATGTATATGAATCCACATCTTGAACAACGGATACAGTAGATGAGGTTGGAGGAGGTGCAAGTGAACCTCTGCCTAACCTGAAAGGACTGTTGGGGTCCCTGGACAGATTCGAGGGAGGAGGTATAGCGACAGGTGTTGCATCTTCTGCAGTTGCAGGGGAAGGTACCTGCGAAGGGGGCGGTTTGGGTGGGAAGGGGTGAGTTAACCAGGGAGTTGCGGAGGGAACGGTCTCTGTGGAAGGCGGAAAGGGGTGGAGATAGGACAATGTGGCTAGTGTTGGGATCCCATTGGTGGTGGCGGAAATATCATCAGTCACTGAAAGTGAGCATGCAGGTACAGCAGGCAGTGAAGAAAGCTATAAATAAAGCATGTTGGCCTTCATTGCAAGAGGATTTAAGTTTAGGAGCAAGGAGTTCCTACTGCAGTTGTACAGGGCCCTGGTGAGACCACACCTGGAGTATTGTGTGCAATTTTGGTTAATTTGAGGAAGGACATTATTGCTATTGAGGGATGCAGCGTTGGTTCACCAGGTTAATTCCCGAGATGGCAGGACTGATATATGATGACAGAATGAGTTTACTGGGCTTGTATTCACTGGAATTTAAAAGGATGAGAGGGGATCTTACAGAGACATATAAAATTCTGAAAGGATTGGACAGGTTAGATACAGGAAAAATGTTCCCGATGTTTTGGAGTGTCCAGAACCAGGGGGCACAGTTTAAGAATAAGGGGAAGGCCATTTAGGACTGAGATGAGGAAAAAATGTTTCACCCAGTGAGTTGTGAATCTGTGGAATTCTCTGCCATAGAAGGCAGTGGAGGCCAATTCACTGGATGTTTTCAAGAGAGAATTAGACTTGGCTCTTAGGGCTAAAAGAATCAAGGGATATGGAGAAAAAGCAGGAACAGGGTACTGATTTTAGATGATCAGCCATGGTCATATTGAATGGTGGTGGCTCGAAGGGCCGAATGGCCTACTCCTGCACCTATTTTTTCTATGTTTCTAGATGACATCAGTTTAGCTTGGCATTGTGTTTAATACAGACATTGTGGGTTGAGTGGGCATCTACCCGTGCTATATTCAATGTTTGAATAATCAGTATCACTAACATTTTGTAATTTGTTTATATTCTGACAGGTCCTACACTTGAGGAGCAGCCAACCCCTACTCCTACTACAAGTGGAACCAGCTCTTTGTCTGTACTAGCCTTTGGTAATTTTCTGCTCTTGAATACTGGGTCATTTGGTCAACATAGCTCTGTTCATTATATCTCTGCTAAACTCTCACAAGCAATTTAGTTTAGTTTAGTTTGGCGATACAGCATGGAAACAGGCCCTTCGGCCCACTGAGTCCATGCCAATCATAGATTACCCATCTGAACTACAGGGGGATGCCTGTTTTAATTTCTTTAGCACAAGTGCTTGGGTATTTCAGGCCTCCAGCAATGACGAGGCAAACAGGGCTGGTTCCAAAATAAAAGGAAACGAAAACTAGAAATGATCAGCAGTTCTGATGCAAGTTCATCAACCTGAAACATTGCCTTTCTTTCCTTCTTCACAACTGTTACGTGACTTGCTGAGTAATTTCAGCAGTTTTTTTTTGCTTTTAATGCAGATTTCCAGTATGTGCAGGTTTCTCTTGATCTTGGCCAGGACTTACAGGCTGAAAATGGCAGGAATTTTTATTTCATACCTATGAAACTATCAACTGATTGAAAAAAACAAAACGCTGCAGGTGCTGGAAACAGGAAATGTAAGGTTTCTCCAGCATTTTATGTTGTTCTTTCAGTTATTCAGTGAACACTTTCCCCATGTCTCTCAAAATACACATCTGCCTTCAGATGTCATCAGAAGCACTAACTTAACAATCATATTCAGATTAGTTCAGGCTGCAATCAAATTCCTTTTTCATGCGAAGCTCACAGAGTAAACAGCATACAGTGCATTCAGAAAGTATTCAGACCCCTTCACTTTTTCCACATTTTGTTACGTTACAGCCTTATTCTAAAATGGATTAAATTCTATTTTAATTAATTAAAAATAAATAACTGAAATATCATATTTACATAAGTATTCAGACCCTTTGCTATGACACTCAAACTTAAGCTTAGGTTCATCCTGTTTCCATTGATTATCCTTGACATGTTTCTACAACTTGATTGGAGTCCACCAGTGGTAAATTAAATTGATTGGACATGATTTGGAAAAGCACACACCTGTCTATATAAGGTCCCACAGTTGACAGTGCATGTCAGAGCAAAAACCAAGCCATGAAGACAAAGGAATTGTCCGTAGACCTCCGAGACAGGATTGTGTCGAGACACAGATCTGGGGAAGGGTATAAAACAATTTTTGCAGCATTGCAGGTCCCGAAGACCACAGTGGCCTCCGTCATTCTTAAATGTAAGAACTTTGGAACCACCAGGACTCTTCATAGAGCTGGCCGCCCGACCAAACTGAGCAATCGGGGGAGAAGGGCCTTGGTCAGGGAGGTGACCAAGAACCCGATGGTCATTCTGACAGAGCTCCAGAGTTCCTGGAGATGGGAGAACCTTCCAGAAGGACAACTATATCTGCAGCACTCCACCAATCAGGCCTTTATGGTTGGAGTGGAAGATTGCAACCGTCACGTGGTCCGCCCTGTTTCAATGAATGCAATCAAATAATATCAAATAGAAGAAGTTGTCCTACAACTTTAGGCTGTGCAAGCCATACGCAAGAAGAAGAAGAGGCCTTTATGGTAGAGTGGCCAGATGGAAGCCACTCCTCAGTAAAAGGCACATGACCGCCCGCTTGGAGTTTGCCAAAAGGCATGAGAAACAAGATTCTCCGGTCTGATGAAACCAAGATTGAACTCTTTGGCCTGAATGGCAAGCGTCACGTCTGGAGGAAACCAGGCACCACTCATCACCTGGCCAATACCATATCTACGGTGAAGTATGGTGGTGGCAGCATCATGCTGTGGGGATGTTTTTCAGCAGCAGGAACTGGGAAACCAGTCAGGAACGAGGGAAAGATGAACAGGAAGATCCTTGATGAAAACCTGCTCCAGAGCGTTCTGGATCTCAAACTGGGGCGAGGTTCACCTTCCAACAGGACAACAACCCTAAGCACACAGCCAAGACAACGCAGGAGTGGCTTCGTGACAAGTCTGTGAATGTCCTTGAGTGGCCCAGCCAGAGCCCGGACTTGAACCCAATCGAACATCTCTGGAGGGACCTGAAAATAGCTGTGCATCAACGCTCCACATCCAACCTGACAGAGCTTGAAAGGATCTGCAGAGAAGAATGGGAGAAATTACCCAAATACAGGTGTGCCAAGCTTGTAGAGTCATACCCAAGAAGACTTGAGGCTGTAATCACTGCCAAAGGTGCCTCAACAAAGTACTGAGTAAAGGGTCTGAATACTTATGTAAATGTGATATTACAGTTATTTCTTTTTAATTAAATTAATTTGCAAATATATCTAAACACCTGTTTTTGCTTTTTTATTATGGGCTATTGTGTGTAGATTGATGATTTAAAAAAAAAGAATTTAATCCATTTTAGAATAAGGCTATAACGTAACAATGGACAATAGGTGCAGGAGTAGGCCATTCGGCCCTTCGAGCCAGCACCGCCATTCAATGTGATCATGGCTGATCATCCCCAATCAGTACCCCGTTCCTGCCTCTGCTATCTTTAAGAGATCTTTAAGAGGTAACAAAATATGGAAAAAGTGAAGGGGTCTGAATACTTTCTGAATGCACCGTATATACAATAATGATAAATACAACGGTAAATGCCACAAAGAGTGCAAAGCAGTTCAAGATTGCAGTGCAATCTGAAAGTTTTTTTTTTTAAGTAAAAAAACAATAACAGAATAACCGAATGAGGTAGAGTTTAGAGTATGTAGCAGTACCTCCGGAAAGTGGGTGTGAAAGAGCTGAACGTTTTTTTAGTTTGGGGAAAAAGCTGTTCTTGAGTCGAGATATCCAAGATATCAAATTCCTGCATCTTCTCCCAATAGGTAGACGAGAGAAAGGGGAATGGCCAGGTTCGCAAACATTCTTGACAATACTTCCAGCTTTTCTGATGCAATGCTCTGAGAGGATAAACAGGAAGGAAGGAAGTGACAAACTTGTGGTGGACTGGACTGTATATATGCTGATTGCCACATCAGTGTGAAGGGACCAGGTTAATTTGCAGGAGATATGGATTCTTAGGGAAGCTGTTGACTGCCTCTACAGCAGCTTTGGTTTGTGATCACCCACTTGCTAAGATCAACAACCAACTCTTTCATCTTGCTGAGGGTTAGGTTTCTGTCCCAACACTATGACAAAAGGTTCTCAACCTCTTTCCTGTACTTTGCGTCATCATTGTTGTTGTTTCAGCCTGTAATAGTGGTATCATCAGCAAACTTAGATTTAGGGTTGTACTTGGGCACATAGTCATGGGTGTACAGTAAGCGGAGACCACAACCCTGAGGTGCACCAGTGTTGAGGGTCAGGGTAAAGCAAATGTTATGACTAATTCTAACTGACTGAGTTCTGAACAAGATATCCAGAAGCCAGTTGCAGGTGGAGGCCCCAAGGCTAAACTCCGGACGTTTAGTGATGAGCTTATTCAGTGTTAGGGTGTTTTGGGGCTGAGCTGTAGTTAATGAATGGCATCCTAATGTCAAGGTGATCTAGAGCTGAATGTAGTACAAGAGAGATGGCCACCTCTGTAGACCTATTTTTCCTCTACACAAATTGCAAGAGGTCTACCTTGGCCAGAAGGCTGGCGCTGATGTGGGTCACTGTCAGCGTTTCAAAGTGCATCTTTATGGTTGATAATAGACCTACTGGATGGTGGTCATTGAGACCAGTCATCTTATTTTCTTAGGGACTGGAATGATGGAGGTTTCCATGATACAGATGGGGACAGTGGAATGTTGAAGTGAGAAGTTGAATATGACAGCAAAATATGGGGCCAGTTGATCGGCGCGCAATTTCAGAACACATCCAGGGGCAGCTGAATCCCTAGAACTGCAACCTGATCTGGATCTCTTAGATTTCTTCCTGTGGCCTGTAATCTATATCTTAACCCATGCTTACCTACATCCCCCTCCATCCCCAATCACTGCCCATCTCAACCCCCCCCCCAACTCCAACCTCCCCACCCCCACCATTGCAAGCATATATTCTCTATGTTTTATCTGTTTAGAAAGAATGACAGCACAAAAAAACGTCAAAGCAGTCAATTGTGCTGTCTGTGACAGCAACCCCACTTCAAGGAAGGTTTTGGGAAAACTTGTTCTTCTGTGTTTCCTGACTCGATAATAATCCCCTGTCACCACCAGCCACTGAACTTCTCACCACATAGAATTCGCCTCTGGGCTTCTATCCAGTAGGACTGACTTAATGCCTTTTACATCTGTTCGATGAGGCTTAGCAACTGAAGCTTTACCTTGCAAACAATATGCTGCTACATAGACTGTAAGGAAAACTTTCGAGCATTTAACTGAAATTCTGAAGCTGAAGGAAACTATTGACCACCAGTTAATGTTATATTAATGTTAATTATTAGCAGTCTTCTTTTATACTTGCCAGTCAAAAATGTGAACTAATTGATGCAATCGATTTGGCTCTGCAATAAGTACTGCCACAGGTTCAGTGGAGTCAGTCAGTCGGTCTCTTGGGTAATCCGAGGTACAGTGAAAACTTTTTTTTTGCATGCTGAACAGTCAAACATGATTACAATCGAGCCACATTGAATGGATACATGATAAAGGGAATGTGTTTAGTGCAAGATAAAGTCCAGCAAAGTCTGATTAAAGAGAGTCCAAGGGCCTCCAATGAGGTAGATATAGCTAGTTTTTGATAGGACGGTTCAGTTGCCTGATAATAGATAGGAAGAAACTCCCCCTGAATCTGGAGGTGTGCGTTTTCACACTTCTGTACCTACTGCCCGATGGGAGAGGGAGTGAGACTCGTCCTTGATTATGCTGGTGGCTCGCTTGCGCTATGAAATTAAGAGAATTAAAGGAAGGGTAGTGTGTTATAAGAAAACTTGCTAAGAAGTATAGAAAAGATGAAGGAATTGAGAGTGAATGTCTGCTGATTCCTGATGGATAGGACCATTAAATATGGAGGTTAAGAAAACACCAGTTACTTTCTCTCATTAGCAGTTGCGTAGAATATAAGAACAGGAAAGTTATAGGAGAATAAAAGACATTTAGACATAGGGATGGAAAGGGTTTAGAGGGACATGGACCAAATGCAGGCAAATGGGACAAGCCCATTATGCCAACTTGGTCAGAATGGACTAGATGGGCCAAAGGGGCCATTTTCATGCTGTGCAGCTCTGTCAATCTAGTTGTATAAATGGGAGTCTGAAGAAGGGTCATGGCCCGAAACGACACCTATTCCCTTTCTCCAGACCCGCTGAGTTACTCCGACTTTTTGTGTCTATCTTCGGTTAAAACCAACATCTGCAGTTCCTTCCTAACACATGTATAGAGTACCAATTATATACAGCAGGATTACAGAGGAAAGTTACAAAGATAGGTTGTGCTTAGCAAAGCATTTGACAAATCTCCACATTTCCCATAGAATTATAGGGAAAATGTGTAATTGCCTTAAATATTGGCTCAATTTTAGTGACAGAAGTGCAGCAGGCTATGGGGATCCACAAACACAGTACTCTGCCTTCTAGTTTAATTTTGCTATTTTATAACAGAACACTGGAATCTGTGAAGGCATCAGGACAGGACGGGTGGATAAAATGGTTAGAAGACATACGAGTTATTTGCCTTTATTAACAAAACGCAGAATATGAGAACATTGCGATCTTGCTCGACTTTTAGAAAGCATGACTTAGGATGCAACTAAGAGATTGGGTACAGTTCTACTACCCAATCTATAAGGAAGTGGTAGCACTAGAGTGGATGCAGGGAAAACTTATGAAAACATTGTCAGGATTGGAGTGTTATTGTTCTGAGAGATAGATTCCCTTCCTTAGGAACAAAGGAAATGCAATTTGAGGATCAAGAGCTAGGAAATGGGATCACCTTAAAGTTCATTTCCAGATTGCATGGCAAGAGTGGACTAAATAGCTGCCACCAATGCTATATTTTTTCCTCAGATTTTTACAGGTGTCAAAGTAAACTTTTTTTTCCCCCCACCCAGAGAAAGATAGAAATGTGTAACTTTCCGGTGAAAGGATTATGTTATCACCACATTTTAAAACATAACTTTAGTTATGTTAGAAGATTAGAGACCAAGTACTGAAATTGGGAATTGACCCACTAAAGTATTTTGGCTACCTCCTTCACAGCCTCCTTGACTAGCTCCTTCAATGCAGTAAATTTATATTATTTTGCAAATTGCTGCTTTCACAGAGAATTATTTCATTCAGAGTAACTTGTACAGCAATAGAAGAGTCCTCTGGAGGACAACTGTAATTATTAGGAGAACCATCAGGGCATTAAGTGGGTACTCTGTCAGCCTGGAGAATTTAGCAGAGGCTGAACAACTTGCCGATTCGTAGTTGTAACCGACTGTTTAATACAACTTCATGAGAACATACAGATACGTTCTTGATTCATGTTGAGATTATCTTAACTGCTTTAGAGGTAGAAGTATGTGTTGAAAATATCACTATCAACTGCTCTCATACAATGTATCATTAATCAATTCAAAGGTACTCGGAGCATGACTGAATAATTTATCTATGTTTAAGAAGGAACTGCAGATGCTGGAAAATCGAAGGTAGTCAAAAATGCTGGAGAAACTCAGCGGGTGAGGTAGCATCTATGGAGCGAAGGAAATAGGCGACGTTTCGGGTCGAGACCCTTCTTCAGACTTAATTTATTAATTTATCTACCTCTCTTTGCCTCTACCTTCAACTGAAGAAGTAATCATTCATTCTAGTCTTGGCCAGTACATTAGGTTTTGTTACAAAATTGTGTAAAAAGCTATGTGGGACAGCTTGCAGAGCAACAGCCTCACAGATCCAGCCACCCTGATTTGATCCTGACCTCTGGTTCTGTTCATGTACCATGTGGGTCTCCTCTAGGTCCTCCTACGTCCTCCTACATCCCCAAAATATGCACATTGAACAAAGAACATAGAGCAGTACAGCACAAGACAGGCCCTTCGGCCCACAATTTCTGTGCCAAACATTGTGCCAAGACCATCTCTTATCTACCTGTGCTTAATCTATATCCCTCCATTTCAACATGCCTGTCCAAAAGCTTCTTAAATGCCATGTTTGGTTGGTAATTGGTATGTTAATTTGCCCCTGTAAATTGTTCCCAGAGTGTAGGTGAGTGTTAGAATCCTGGGGTGTTGATGAGAAAGTGGGAGAATAAAAAATGGGATTAATATAGCATTAGTATATAAACCAATTGTTGATGATTAGCATGGATTCGGTGAACTAAAGACGCATTTTCCATGCTGTTTCTCTGCATGACTTTTTAAAATATAGTTACAGCATGGAAACATACCCTTCGGCCCACTGAGACCACCAACCATTGACCCATTCGCACTCGATTTGTGTTATCCCATTTTTGCATCCACTCCCTACATACTAGGGACAATTTACAGAGGCCAATTAACCTACAAACCTGCACATCTTAGGATGTGGGAAGAAACCTGGTTCTATGTTATCCCACTTTCACATCCACTCCCTACACATTACGGGCATATTTACAGAGGCCAATTAACCTTCAAACTACGACAAAAATGTTCACAATTTCTGCCCCATTGCACCTTCTCCAAGTGACAATCCAGCAGCAGATGTATAGACTTGTGGCAGTAAATTTAAAAGTCCTTTAAGTCTCAATTTCTTTCCAGTGACATTGACAGCTTTACGGTAATCTTTCCCCATAAATAACCATTTTGCTGATTCCTCATTTTTGTATCATTTCTTTAAAAATGCCTAATCCTCAGTTTTTGTTGTATTAGTTTATACTCAGTACATGGGTTTTCCATTGCATGGAAATTTACCTGAAGAGATCCAGCACTTTCACTTTGTAAATGGGGTAAAATGTATCTTCTTTACTTGTATTTTCAGCTGTGATTATCCTGATCTTAATCCTTGTAATAGTTGTGGTGATCCTCGTCAGTGTCATCAGCCTGAGGTTTAAATGCTGTGATTGCCAAGAAGCACCACAAGGTAGCCAAACCATTTAAAATATATTTTTTGCTTAATACTACATAATTTTAATCAAAACACATTTTGTGTCATAATAACCTATTTTGCTATTAAGACATGTCAACAATAAAATAGTGTCGGATGACTTAACTAGCAATGCAAAAACAAAATAAGCAGTTATAAGGGCCTGTCCCACTTTCCCGAGTTATTCACGAATTCTCCTGAGTTATTCACGAATTCTCCTGAGTTTTAAAACTCGCAGAATGTTCGTAACGAGTCCGTAGGAGTCCGTGGATATATTGTAGCGGCTCGTTATACCAGCCTTAGGTACTCGGGGCATCAGGTAAGTCGGGACGTTTTTTCAGCATGATGAAAAATTACCACGAATAAAAAAAATTGCCCCGAGTACCTACGGCTGGCATAACGAGCCGCTACAATATATCCACGGACTCCTATGAACTCGTTACGAACATTCTGCGAGATTGAAAACTCGGGAGAATTCGTGAATAACTCAGGAGAATTCGTGAATAACTCGGGAAAGTGGGACAGGCCCTTTACACATCCAATTTGTGGATTTTGAACTATGATTGGGAGTGTGCTACAATTTCTTTAATATGTTTTATCATCAGAAACTGTGAATCATTTAACTTACCGCGCTGTCTAGAAAGCAATAAGCATTATGCAAATATATAATACATTTCAACTGAGCAAATGTTTTATCTACTGATAATATGTTTTATTTTTCGATGCTTTCACATTCTGTTGTTTATTATTTTGATAGATACAAGTAAGACCCGGAATGAAGCACCATCAGAAAGGTAAATAAATTTATTCAGATAATTAAATCTCATATGCAACTATTCATTCAAGATTTAAATCTAATACTTGACACCAAACCTAATAACTTAAATAAATCTATACATCCACGTTTTCCCTCAGCTCTCAAGTTAATGGAGAAAAAGAAAGCATCACTTTGGTTTCTATGCGAAGTCTATATACTGAAGCTGGTTTGTCCTGATGAATTTAAAATTAAAATACGTATTTTCTATTGTAAACGCATTGTGCAGTACTTACGCTTAATTTGTACTCCAGGAGGACAGGAAACATCGATGCAGGGGAATCTTCAAAATGACTCCAATGAAGTTGATGAGACAAGAAACAATTTCATCAAATAGGTGAACAAAGGTGTGCTTTTCTATATTAAGATTTCTGGTCCTTTATAAGCTAAGCAGCATGTGTTGTAGGGGAAATGACTTCATTCTAAATAATTTCATTTCTTACACGTTTTCTTTGTAGGTGCCAAGTAACTTAGATTTTAGGTTATCAATTCATCACACTATTTTTCATTCTTTCATAAATAATAGCAATTCCTTGCAATGACATTATAAGACTGCCCGAATTCCCAATTGCAGTAAAGGTTCTTTCACCTTCAACAAGCCAACAGAATAAGAATTGCTTTCCCCGTCCCCAAGCCCTTTCTTTGCAACCAGGTTTAAATCAAATTTGCAATCACTGTGGTATTAACAATATGGATAAAATATAACAAAAACAGGGTATTCATTTGGATACAATTTTGTCTTTTCTGACTAAAATACATTACTCAATCATTTTTAAAGTGTTAAAAGTGCATCAATAATGGAGGAATAATCGAAACAAACCAAATGATGTTCTGCGTTAATTAAAATGTGTGTATGAGTATGTTTGGAGGGTTGATGCAAAGAGGAGGGACCGTGAAACAATGGAACAACAGAGAAGGAATAGGTAAGAACATGGGAATAGGAGCAGGAAGGCAGGGAGAGGGGGAGAAGCAACTGGGAGAGTGAGGCAAAGATGGGGAAGGTTGGAGGAGGTGAAGAATTGTGAACGAGTGGATGGAGGGAAAAGGGAGATTGTCAGGGAGCAAAAAGACAGAAGCAGGAGCGTACGAATGAGTAAGAAATATGGAGAATCGGGTGGGAAGGATAGGAGAGAAACGGCAAAGAAATTAGGGGTTGGGTGAGGGCTGAGAAAATGTATGATAAATAATGTTATTTAAATGTTTTTGGAATTGTCTGAATATTTAGGCAGTTACATAGTTAGATGGATTTTGTATTTGCATTCTGTTATTGATTTGCGTCCAAGGGTTATATCAATACCCTAAAAACACCATGCCGCTGTTATTTATTAAACTTTCTTTTATATAATTTCAGCTGGTGTAGAGGAGCAGCAGAAGTCAACGCTGTAGATATGTACAAAATACAGGAGCATGCAACATGAAAAGCTTTGTTTTCATCTTACCCATTAGGACTGGTTATACAAGTCACTTGTAATAAAACAACTTCTGGAAACATTCTCATGTGAAATCAAAGACTGTTTTTCTGGGTGCAACTTTGACTAAAATAAATTTACAATGATCATTTTGTCATGGGTTAATGGGGCTACCTTGCAACTGTTAAACATATTCTACTTTTTGAATGAATTAGGGCTGCCATAATTGTTTAGTTTAGAGATACAGCATGGAAACAAGTCCTTCGGCCCGGTGCCGGAACGTGGCGTCAAAGGACGAGAAGCCGAAGCAAAGTAGTGGAAGCCAAATAACCGAATAGAAACTAAGCCGAAACGCCAAATAACCGAAAGCGTACGAAGCCGAAACGCCAACTAACTGAAAGGGTAGGACGCCTAAAAGCAAACTAACCGAAAGGGCAGAACTCCTAAAAGCCAACTAACCGAAAGGCTGCGTCGCCTAAAAGCAAACACACAGAATGGCCGCTCTGTCGAAACGCCACCTACCCGAAAGGCTGCGTCGCCTACAACCCAATTAACCGAATGCCGCTCAACAGAAAAGTCAAATAACGGACATGGCGTTGCCAGAGGGCGGGACTTGTCAGCGATTGGTCCAGACCCCCACGTCCATCACATCACTGGCCGGTGGAGATGGGAGGGTGGGGGTCATTTTCCCACACAAGCCATAGATGACTGGGCACTCTGAGCCCGAGCACCAAGATGTAAGCGACCGTAAGTGACCCAGAGTCACTGACCGCGGTGCACCGCCAGCGGACCCCAACCCCCACACCAGGGTGATTTCCCCCCCTCCGACCACCGGACCCTGACACCCACACCGATTCACCCCCACCCCGACCACGTGGACAGATGGCTCGGGGCATAGTAAATCACTTTTAAAACATGAGGGGGGGACACACATTCCCTGGCGGGCCGATGACAAGTGTGCATGACAACAAACAATTTTATCATGTAATTTTTATACATGTAACAAAATGTTACATGTATAAATAGTTCTTACATTCAGGAACCTGGTTAATTAAGTGGTGGGATTATTTCCCTGTCCTAACTATGCCTTTGCTTTAGCCGGTGGTCACATCCATTCCATCCCTCCCTCGCAAAGATGTGAGATTTCATTAAGAGCACACTTGGTGGAATAGATGCAAGCGGCATGTAAAGCGTCTCTTCCATGTGCGCAATACATGAAGCCGATTAAATGAGACAACTGTCACACCAAAGAGAGACACAAAATGCTGGAGTGACTCAGTGGGACAGGCAGCATCTCTGGAGAGAAGGAATGGGTGGAGTTTCGGGTCGAGACTCTTCAGACTCAGTCTTCAGGTCTGAAGAATGGTCTCGACACGAATGGTCTCGACACCCATTCCTTCTCTCTAGAGATGCTGCCTGTTACTCCAGCTTTTTGTGTCTATCTTCGGGTAAAACAGTTTACAGATGATCTGGTGTTTTGTGCATGGGAGCTTGTGTGCGTTCCGCAGGCAGCCAGACGTTAATAAATAAAACGTGCTTCTTGTTGTCGGGGGGTGGGGGGGGGGGGAGCGGGAGGAGATAAAATTGTTCGTTGTCATGCACACTTGTCATCGGCCCGCCAGGGAATGTGTGTGTCCCCCCATGTTTTAAAAATGATTTACTATGCCCTGAGCCATCTGTCCCCGTGGCCGGGGTGGGGGTGAATCACCCCGTGTGAGTGTCAGGGTCCGGGGATCGGAGGGAGGGAGGGAGGGAGGGAGGGAGGGAGGGAGGGAGGGGGAAATCACCCCCGTGTGGGGGCTGGGGTCCGCTGGCGGTGCACCGCAGTCAGTGACTTTGGGTGGGCGGAGGGACCAGCCTGTCCCACACCTCCGCTCCACCCGACCCACAGCCCATCACAGTGCGGCTGCACGGGGGAGACGAGGTGGAGGGCGGCCGTGGCTGTGGGAGAGGGGGCTGTCCCAAGGGATGCGCTCCTTCAGCCGTTTACAACTTGGTGCTCGGGTTCTGAGTGCCCAGTCACCTATGGCTTGTGTGGGAAAATGACCCCCACCCTCCTGTCTCCACCGGCCAGTGATGTGATGGACGCGGAGGTCTGGACTAATCGCTGACAAGTCCTGCCCCCCGCAACGTCATGTCCGTTATTTGACTTTTCTGTTTAGCGGCATTTGGTTAGTTGGCTAGTATGCGACCAAGCCTTTCGCGTAGGTGGCGTTTCGGCAGAGTGGCCATTCGGTGAGTTTGCTTTTAGGTGACACAGCCTTTCGGTTCGTTGGCTTTTAGGCGTCCCACCCTTTCAGACAGTTGGCGTTTCGGCTTTGTATGTTTTCGGTTATTTGACGTTTCGGCTTTGTTTCCATTTGGTTATTTGGCTTCCACTTCTTTGCTTCTGCTTCTCGTCCTTCGACGCCACGTCCGCACACTCTTCGGCCCATCGAGTCCATGCCGACCATCAGTCATCTACTCACACTAGTTCTATGTTATCCCATTTTCTCATCCACTCCCTACACATCAGTGGCAATTTATAGAGGCCAAATAGCCTACAAACCCGTATGTCTTTGAGATGTGGGAGGAAATCGGAGCACCTGGAGGAAGCCCACGTGGTCACAAGGAGAATATGCAAACTCCACACAGACAGAACATGAGGTTCCCTGGTGCTGTGAAACAACAGCTCTAACAGCTGCGCCAATGTGCTGCCCATGATTGTTGCAGAGTAATTATCTCAGTTCCAAGGTTTAGCCTGATTCAAGATCAGAGCAGAAAGCAAGATTATACTTTACTTTATAGATTCTACTTTCCCATCCTGGTAGTGTAGAGGCATAGGCACGGCGCTCTCGCGGGTGCCGTGCGGTCCCCTCTTCCGGCGACGCCGCGCTTCACCGCCAATAACCGCCTACCCGTGAGACAGAGCCTTAAAGAACACTGATTACGACGTTGCAATACAACAATCACTCATGTGTCTCCAAGGAATTACGTAACTTATTTCCAAATTGTTATTTTCCCTCTTTCTGCCCTCAAAATGTAAATAAATGTTGCAATGAAACCAATGAATATAACAGGGTCGAAATGTTGGCTCTTCTGGAACACTGCTGCTGTGTTTTAATTAAGAACAGGGAGAATTGCCTGGAATTTTGACGAGAATCATTTTCACAAGGTCCATTTTCACTATTATGGAAAGGGTCAGAACTGGACCTAGGGTTGAGATTTTTGATTGGAGAAAGGCTAACTTTGAGGAGATGCGAAAGGATTTAAAAGGAGTGAATTGGGACATGTTGTTTTATGGGAAGGAGGTAGAAGAGAAATGGAGGACATTTAAAGGTGAAATTTTAAGAGTACAGAATCTTTATGTACCTGTTCGGTTGAAAGGAAATAGTAAAAATTGGAAAGAGCCATGGTTTTCAAGGGAAATTGGACACGGTTCGGAAAAAGAGAGAGATCTACAATAATTATAGGCAGCATGGAGTAAATGAGGTGCTTGAGGAATATAAAGAATGTAAAAAGAATATTAAGAAAGAAATTAGAAAAGCTAAAAGAAGATATGAGGTTGCTTTGGCAAGTAAGATGAAAGTAAATCCAAAGGGTTTCTACAGCTATATTAATAGCAAAAGGATAACAAGGAATAAAATTGGTCCATTAGAGAGTCAGAGTGGACAGCTATCTGCAGAGCCAAAAGAGATGGGGGAGATACTGAACAATTTATTTTCTTCGGTATTCACCAAGGAGAAGGATATGGAATTATGTGAGGTAAGGGAAACAAGCAGAGTAGCAATGGAAACTATGAGATTCAAAGAAGAGGAGGTGCGGACACTTTTGAAAAAGATGAAAACGGATAAGTCTTCAGGTCCTGACAGGATATTCCCGAGGACATTGAGGGAAGTTAGTGTAGAAATAGCAGGGGCTATGACAGAAATATTTCAAATGTCATTAGAAACGGGAATAGTGCAGGAGGATTGGCGTACTGCGCATGTTGTTCCGTTGTTTAAAAAGGGTTCTAAGAGTAAACCTAGCAATTATAGACCTGTTAGTTTGACGTCAGTGGTGGGCAAATTAATGGAAAGGATACTTAAAGATAATATATATATAAGCATCTGGATAAGCAGGGTCTGATTAGGAACAGTCAACATGGATTTGTGCCTGGAAGGTCATGTTTGACTAATCTTCTAGAATTTTTCGAAGAGGTTACTAGAGAAATTGATGAGGGTAAAGCAGTGGATGTTGCCTATATGGACTTCAGTAAGGCCTTTGACAAGGTTCCTCATGGAAGGTTGGTTAATAAGATTCAATTGTTGGGTATTAATGGTGGAGTAGCAAGATGGATTCAACAGTGGCTGAATGGGAGATGCCAGAGAGTAATGGTGGATGGCTGTTTGTCAGGTTGGAGGCCGGTGACTAGTGGGGTGCCTCAGGGGTCTGTGTTGGGTCCACTGTTGTTTGTCATGTACATCAATGATCTGGATGATGGTGTGGAAAATTGGATTAGTAAGTATGCAGATGATACTAAGATAGGTGGTGTGGTGGATAATGAAGTAGATTTTCAAAGTCTACAGAGAGATTTAGGCCATTTGGAAGAGTGGGCTGAAAGATGGCAGATGGAATTTAATGCTGATAAATGTGAGGTACTACATCTCGGCAGGACAAATCAAAATAGGACGTACATGGTAAATGGTAGAGAATTGAGGAATGCAGTTGAACAGAGGGATCTAGGAATAACTGTGCATAGTTCCCTGAAGGTGGAATCTCATGTAGATAGGGTGGTAAAGAAAGCTTTTGGGGTGCTGGCCTTTATAAATCAGAGCATTGAATATAGAAGTTGGGATGTAATGTTAAAATTGTACAAGGCATTGGAGAGGCCAATTCTGGAGTATGGCGTACAATTTTGGTCGCCTAATTATAGGAAGGATGTCAACAAAATAGAGAGAGTACAGAGGAGATGTACTAGAATGTTGCCTGGGTTTCAGCAACTAAGTTACAGAGAGAGGTTGAACAAGTTAGGTCTCTATTCTTTGGAGTGCAGAAGGTTAAGAGGGGACTTGATAGAGGTCTTTAAAATTATGAGCGGGTTAGACAGAGTTGACGTGGATAAGCTTTTTCCATTGAGAGTAGGGAAGATTCAAACAAGGGGACATGACGAGAATTAAGGGACAGAAGTTTAGGGGTAACATTAGGGGGAACTTCTTTACTCAGAGAGTGGTAGCTGTGTTGAATGAGCTTCCAGTGGAAGTGGTGGAGACTGGTTCGATTTTATCCTTTAAAAATAGATTGGATGGGTATATGGACGGGAAAGGAATGGAGGGTTATGGTCCGAGTGCAGGTAGATGGGACTAGGGGGAAGTATTTATTTAAAAAAAAAAAAATAATTAAAAAAAAAATAATAATAATAATAATGATAATAACGTTCGGCACGGACTTGAAGGGCCGAGATGGCCTGTTTCCGTGCTGTAATGGTTATATGGTTATATGGTTATATTGCTATATTGGAAATATCCATTGGGTATTGTGAGAATCAGAATACCCGTCAACAATTTACCAAGGCAGTGGTGCAATGATGCCAGGATGGGAGTAGTTTTTTTGGCTGTAATCTATTAGGCAGCTGAAGGTTAGTACATACTAGCCCGCAGAACAATTGTGACTTTCACTGAAGGAGTACCAGACCAGAGAAGCCTCATGAATCCTTGAAAGAGTATTACAATATTTTTACTGGTTTCCGTACACATGAGATCAAGGATGAATTTCAATGCAATCTCTTCAGAATTAGTCAGGCATCACTCCATGAGAGCCATGAATGCAAGTTCCACTTGAGATGAATTCTGAGCTGATCCGATTATAAATTACTCGTGTGCCCATTGTGATTGTGAACTGAGACGCTGGAGACACCGAAGTTGGAAGGTATAAAGGTCTTTATTCACCAAGGAGACATTCTGAGCAAAATCTCCCCAGACACAAACTACATCAAATCTTTATACTCATAAGAACAAAGATAACTAGATGATTCAATGCAATTTTGGTAGCTACAGAGGCATGATTTTCTTCAATATTTTGATTCTGACAAATTAAGGCAAGATGAGTTTATTGTCACAAGCATAATTACGGTGAGGTATGAGTACAATTAAAATCTAGCATGCAGCAGCATCATAGGCACATAAAATCAGACAATGCACAAAACATATATTGTACATAAATGTTACATAAATTACACAAGACAATGAAAAGCATTTCGGGAAGTCAAACAAGGGCAGGATCTTCAATGAGCCCTGGGGTGTGTTGTATAACAGAGGGATCTAGGAGTACAGGTACACAGTTTCCTGAAAAAGGTGTCACCGGTAGAGAGGGTGGTAAAAAGGCTTTTCGTACATTGGTTTTCATCAGTCAGGGTATTGAGTGTAGAAGTTGGGATGTTATGTTACAATTGTACAGTTGGTGAGGCTGCGTTTGGAGTGTTGTGTTCAGTTTTTGTCACCCTGCTATAGGAAAGATATTGTTAAGCTGGGAGGAGTGCAGAGAAGATGTACGAAGATGTTACCAGGGCTCGAAGGCCTGAGCGATAGAGAGATATTGGGCAAGCAAATACTTTATTTAGAGTGCAGGAGGCTAAGTGGTGATCTTATTGAGGTGTATAAAATAATGAGGGGAATTGATAGGGTCAATTCACAGAGACTTTTACCCAGGATAGAGGAATCAAGAACCAGAGGATATAGGTTTAAGGTAAGAGAGAAAAGATTTAATAGGAATTCGAGGGACAACTTTTTCACTCAAAAGGTGGTGGGTATATGGAATGAGTTTCCAGAGGAGGTAATTAAAGCAGGTACAATTGCAAAATTAAAAGACACTTGCACAGGTATATGGATAGGAAAGATTTAGAGAGAAATGGACCAAATGTGGGCAAATGGGATTAGTTTAAATGGGGCATCTTGGTCGGCATGGACTAGTTGGGTCGAAGGGTGTATTTCCGTGCTGTATTACTCTATGACTCTAATACTGAAGAGGTCCACTGTCCACTTTCCTCTACAGATGCTACCTGACTCACTGAGTTACTTCAGCACTATGTGTTCTTCTCAGGATTCTGCTAACTGCAGTTCCTTGTATTAGCAAATAAATCACCACCGCATCTAACTTGACAAACCCTCATAAGTATTTTGTTTCAATGCAATCATCTCTCAATCTTCTAAATCCTACAATATAAGGCTAGTCTGCTGAATCTCACTGCAAAGGTCAAATTACCCCATTCCAGGAATCAGCCTGGTGAACATTTGCTGCATATTCTCTTATGCCAGTACATCTTTTCATCAAAAAGGTGGTGGGTATATGGAATGAGCTTCCAGTGGAAGTGGTGGAGGCTGGTTCGATTTTATCCTTTAAAAATAGATTGGATGGGTATATGGACGGGAAAGGAATGGAGGGTTATGGTCTGAGTGCAGGTAGATGGGACTAGGGGGAAGTATTTATTTTAAAAAATTAAAAAAATGTTTGGCACGGACTTGAAGGGGTGGCCTGTTTCCGTGCTGTAATGGTTATATGGTTATATGGTTATAAAAAGGGAGATCAGACTTACAGACAATATTGCAGCTGGAGGTTCACAATGGGAACCAGATAAGTCCAGCAAGACATCTTTACTCTTCATAACTTCATAAGTTTATGTGATAGGAACAGAATTAGACCATTCGAACCATAAAATCCACCCCCCAATTCAATCATGTCTGAGCTATCTCTCCCTCCTAACCCCATTCTCATGCCTTCTCCTCATAACCCCTAACATCTGTACTAAACGTACTAACTGACTGCTTGCTTTAGCTGTGTTAACTATAGTGTTTTGTGGACAGTGATACCAAGGTTTCTCTAATTGCCAACACCATTCAGTCTCCCACCATTATGGGGGAGAGACAGGAGGGTTGGTGGGGACATGTGTTGTAAACTGCTGGATCCTCACTATGCATGCTCCTGAATACAAAAATTAACTCACAACTAAACAAACAGAAGAATGGAACCAACCTTCCATGACTCCACAACTTGAAGTGTAAGGCTACATGTTACTGAAATTATTAATAATTTTAATAACATACTAGACATGTTCACACGGGAGGGCTGGTCCCCCAATGCAATATTCCACCTCTCCACCAATTCCAATATTGGTGGCCAGTGGGGGGGGGGGGGCTTTCTGGGACGCTGGTATGGGTGTTGTGGGCTGAAGGGACTGGTCTCCAGAGGGCTAGTATGGATATTGTGGGCCAAATGGATTCTTGGGGTGGCAGCTCAGTCCCTCAAGCCTGATGTGCTGGCAGCTCACTCACGGCTGGTGGGCTGGCAGTTGACATGGCTATTCCTTGAAATTCCATTTCAAGCAGGGTGCAAGGCCACCAAATTCAAATCACAGTTCCTACCATTTCAAGCAGGGTGCAAGGCCACCAAATTCAAGTGCAGTTTCTTACCACTTCAAGCAGGGTGCAAGGCCACCAAATTCAGGTGCAGTTTCCTACCACTTCAAAGCAGGGTGCAAGGCCACCTAATTCAAGTGCAGTTTCCTACCACTTCAAGCAGGGTTCAAGGCCACCGAATTCAAGTGCAGTTTCCAACCACTTCAAGCAGGGTGCAAGGCCACCGAATTCAAGTGCAGTTTCATACCACATCATGCAGGGTGCAAGGCCACCACATTCAAATGCAGTTTCATACCATTTCATGCAGGGTGCAAGGCCACAACATTCAAATGCAGTTTCATACCATTTCAAGCAGGGTAAAACCAGCATAAAACCACACAAAACACCACACTCACAGTTCAGTAGACAAATAGTGTGTTCAGTTAATTCACAGCTCAGACAGAGTCGTGACCTCTCTCTCCCCCATGCCGAGACTGAGCCACACCCGGGTTTTATAATCCCTCCCCCCTCCCACCGGAAAAGGTGTGGCCTTCATGGCGTGATTGACAGGAGAGAGATTCTCAACATTTTTTAAACACTGATAACATTTTTATTTTTCATTGATGGGAAGAATCCTCTGCACCTGATGAGCAGAGGGGGACTGAATAAGATGGCCAAAAATCACAGCCGTATGTGGTAGCGTTTTATCTAAAATCAATATACAGTGCAAACAGGAAGTTTGCAAGTTTAGATCACTAACCATTTGCAGTGCTTTTACTTCAACCCAAACCCCCACCAACCATTTGCAGTGCTTTTACTTCAACCCAACCACCCACCAACCATTTGCAGTGCTTTTACTTCAACCCAAACCCCCACCAACCATTTGCAGTGTTTTACTTCAACCCAAACCCTCAGCAACCATTTGCAGTACTTTTACTACAACCCAAACCCCACCAACCATTTGCAGTGCTTTTACTTCAACCCAAACCCCCACCAACCATTTGCAGTGTTTTAACTCAACCCAAACCCCCAGCAACCATTTGCAGTGCTTTTACTTCAACCCAAACCCCCCCACCAACTATTTGCAGTACTTTACTACAACCCAAACCCCACCAACCATTTGCAGTGCTTTTACTTCAAAGCAACCCCCATCAACCATTTGCAGTGCTTTTACTTGCTGGGGGGCAGTGTTAGCTGTGAGGAGGGTGCTAGGAGGCTGCAAGATGACTTGGATAGGCTGGGTGAGTGGGCAAATGCATGGCAGATGCAGTATAATGTGGATAAATGTGAGGTTATCCACTTTGGTGGCAAAAACAGGAAAGTAGACTATTACCTGAATGGTGGCCAATTAGGAAAAGGGGAGATGCAACGAGACCTGGGTGTCATGGTACACCAGTCATTGAAAGTAGGCATGCAGGTGCAGCAGGCAGTGAAGAAAGCGAATGGTATGTTAGCACTCGTAGCAAAAGGATTTGAGTATAGGAGCAGGGAGGTTCTACTGCAGTTGTACAGGGTCTTGGTGAGACCACACCTGGAGTATTGCGTACAGTTTTGGTCTCCGAATCTGAGGAAGGACAATCTTGCAATTGAGGGAGTACAGAGAAGGTTCACCAGACTGATTCCTGGGATGTCAGAACTTTCATATGAAGAAAGACTGGATAGACTTGGCTTGTACTCGCTAGAATTTAGAAGATTGAGGGGGGTTCTTATAAAAACTTACAAAATTCTTAAGGGGTTGGACAGGCTAGATGCAGGAAGATTGTTCCCGATGTTGGGGAAGTCCAGAACAAGGGATCACAGTTTAAGGATAAAGGGGAAATCTTTTAGGACTGAGATGAGAAAAACATTTTTTACACAGAGTGGTGAATCTCTGGAATTCTCTGCCACAGAATGTAGTTGAGGCCAGTTCATTGGCTATATTTAAGAGGGAGTTAGATGTGGCCCTTGTGGCTAAAGGGATCAGGGGGTATGGAGAGAAGGCAGGTACAGGATACTGAGTTGGATGATCAGCCATGATCATATTGAATGACGGTGCAGGCTCGAAGGGCCGAATGGCCTACTCCTGCACCTATTTTCTATGTTTACTTCAAACCAACCACATTTTCATTTTCAAACCACATTAAGGGCACTCAAGGTCAGTAAAACCACTCACAGTTTAGTAGACATGTGTTCAGTGTTATTCATAGCTCAGACTGAGAGACATGACCCTCTCACTTCCCCCATCTTGCAGAGACTGACTGAGGCACAACACTTCTGGGTTTTATAGTCCCTCCCCCTCCCACCAGCAGGGGCAGCAGAGTGACTCAACATTTTTAAAACATTAATAACTCTTTTATTTTTCATTGATGGGAAAAATCCTCTTGTCCTGCACAGCAGAGGGGGACTCTGAGTAAGATGGCCAAAAATCGCAGCCGTAAATGGCAGCATTTTTTCTAAAATCATGAAACAGAAAAACAGGAAGTGGTCAAGATCAGACTTTTAGTAATATAGATTAATTAAGTCCCCTGATAGTTCAAGCAAATTTATGAAGTAATTTGGTAGTGAATTGAATTAGATTAACTTTAGTCTCTTATTCATATTCTTTTGGAGATCAGTAATTAAAAATATAATTTTTACTTGGTAATACAGAAATCTTCACATGGGTTTGAATTTTTTGGTTATAATAGTCATAGCGGGACCAGGTTGTGATTGACTGAAGGAATTTGACCCGTTGCATTACCAAAAATCAAATCAAAACTTGGAACACAGAGAAGTAGGGAAGTACTTCTAGTCTACTTTCCTTTAACTGGGAAAAGAGAACTGAAAATGGACTTTAAACCTATACAATTTGTCAGGTTAGGAATGAGATATTCAGTTAGGGAGAAAAAAATATTCTTCCTTCACTTCCTCATGTTTTTTTGTTCCTCAGATGATTGCATTATGGGTGGTGTGGGGGACTGTGCAATGCAACCCTTATCTTCCCACCCAGTTCAGGGCAATAGATGCTGACTACCCTGCAAATTTTGCGGCACAGTGGTGCAGCAGTAGAGTGGCTGCCTTACAGCGCCAGAGACCCGGGTTCGATCTTGACTACGGGTGCTTGTCTGTTACAGAGTTTATACATTCTCCCTGTGAACTGTGTGGGTTTTCTCCAGGATCTCTGGCTTCCTCCCACACTCCAAAGACGTACAAGTTTGTAGATTAATTGGCCTGGTATAATTATAAATTGTTCTGGGTATGTGTCAGATAGTGTAAGTATGCGAGGATCGCTGGTTAGCGAGGACTCGGTGGGCTAAAGGGGCTGTTTCTGAGTTGTATCTCTAAGGTAAACTAAATTAATTATCATTTTAATTCATTCAAATTCCTCATAATTTAATGATTAGAATATTATTACAAATGTTTTAACAGTTTGAAAAGAGATCTGGAGGTAATCTGCTCTTTGTTGGGCAAAAAATCCAACAAGGGTGGAACCAGGTAGTGTATACAGTGATGTCACTTTGTCAAAGATCAATATATTACTTACAAAAATATTGCAATTTTTGTTACACAGATATTGCACTAACTATAAACTAAATGTGAGGTCAGCTACAATTGTGAATTACAACTAAACAGCTCCCAGTAAAAATAGAATATTCAAAGATTAAATCACATGGAGAACTCCAAGATCTGACCTTATGCCTCGGTGTATTGTTATGAAAATCAATAACATAATCTAGAAATAATTAAGGTTATATCTGATGTAAATATAAAATACAGGTAGTGAGACTAGACAGCACCTGCTCCCTGATGTGTAATCAAAACAGTCATTGGTGGCTCTGGGAATGATCATCATATGATCTTTTACTGCAGGTAATAATAGGTTGCATTTTATATGGGCTGATCAAATGACAGTCAGGTGATTTGCACTGTGAATGACTCACTCTAAGAAACTGGGGCAGGGTAATTGAGAGGATGTGTTACATCAGCTGCAGTCAAATCCTCGTCCCTTTCAAACAAAGTTACTCTATAACCACACTACAGCCTTGCCTGCTTAGCAGAAAATGTATCACATGCAGACTTAATGGCACTATGTGCTATTAATCCATCTTGCAGACTGATTTATACATATTAAAAGTGGAGCGGAGAAGCTTAAAAAAAGATGAGTATTTCACTCTGTCGAATTATAGTATTAGTGCATGACTCCCTCGTAACATTTTAGACCTAAGCAGAAGTTAACTAGCTGGAAAAGGCAGTGTTACATAATAAATAGTGTTTCTATTTACTGTACGAGATGAAATGAACCTTGGCTTTGATATCCAAATTACGTATAGCAAAACCCCCATGGAAATTTACAATGTTTCTGTGGCAAACGTGTGGCTGTGCATTATTCTAATCCACCTCAAACCTTCACCACTGATTCCACAACCTGTCCCTACTCTTCCCAACACGTGACATAACCTCCACCGTTATGCTAACATTTGAAATGATCAATTTTAATTCAGTCAGTTCAAAGGTATTTCCACTGAGGTTCTCTGCTGCTCATTTATATAACCCAGCATCAAACAAAAGATCAGTGATGTACAGGCAATAAATTCATTCCTAAATAAGGAGCTTGTCACTGTAATTAACAAAGTTGAGGTCTTGGTGCATTTAGAATATTTTACCCTAAACCTTTAGATGTTCAATGCAGTATTAATGGACTCCCCCAGCCTAATGCTATTGCTATGTACAATAATGGAATAAGAAGAGAAGCTGGAGGGGATAAGAGTCTGAGAGTGAACAAAAATGCCAGATGATAAAAACTTACTTGTTAAAGGGCTGTCTCACTGTGCGAGTTGACCCAGGAGTGACCCCGAGTTTAAAACAAATTTAACTCGTGGTAATCACGTACAATTAACGTAGCGGGAACGTCGGAACTCGTGGACGCAACTTAGCAAATCTTGGCGCTAACGGGAGGTACCCGTGAAACTTGTTAACTCTTGCAAAAGTTCAAACATGTTTGTACTTTTCCACGAGTAAAATGTACTCTTGTGGTTAAAATTTGAAACATTTTAAACTCGTTGTAAGAACGTAGTGGCCCGAGCGTTTAACTTTGTGACTCGTGATTCTACCGTGGGAACTCTTTTTAGAAACAATAATCAGGGACAGAAATATCAGTTACTTAGACTTTTTAAAGACAAATTCTGCTTAACAAAGTTAAGCAAGTTATTGATAAGGTGACAGAGTGGGTTGAAAAGAAAAAATTGCTTGAAGTTTATATATAAATTTGTGTTGTGTTGTGTTGTGTTGAAAAGCTTTTTGCTGATCTGTTTGATTCTCACTGTTTGTTTACTTCATTGCACAATAAAAGAGAGTTCTTTGCTATCAAGATCAAATTGATGTCTGGAAGTCTTCATTTTAATATCACTACAAAGTCTCATGACTTGAATGTAATATTCCTTTCATCATAAAACACAAAATAGAGGAAGGCAAAATATATTCACATCTTGATTCTCACAATCATTTGTGAGATTTAAGGACTCAGCTGCCTCATATGCTGTGCTTTTTAAATGTTTAAAATTGTCCCCTCTCAGTAGATCAGAAAATAAGACAAAGTCTTATGTGAAACAAATGTCTTGAATGTGAAACAAAGTCTTTATTCTTGTTCAATATAAAAAACGCTTTTTTGCGCATATTGAGAAATATGCGTAATTTCCTGCAAACCCATATCACGGTGAAGCACCACAGCAAACAACGCAGTGGTCTGAAAAAGGGTTTCTCATACATGAAAATCAACAAATGAAGCACAAATAAAAGTATTTCCACTATATACTAATTCAGCTGAGAAATGCACTAGTCTAAATTCAGGCAATAAAAGATACAATGCAATGCGCTAAATGACAAGTTTTGAGATCTACAATCAGATAAGCAGATGCATGATAACCACGTTTTAAAGGAAAGACAGATGCAATGAAATTACTTTTACACAATAAAAAATAAAATCCACACTTAAAGTTAAACAATGAAAAGTCAGCAGGATTTAAACTAAACATGAAATTAACTGGATTTTTCTGCATGTGGGCTCTCCTCATGCAGTGATGTACCTGTGGTCGGCAGCCGCTCAAAATAAGCTGTCCTGCCACGGCACACTGCCCAATTCTGAATTATAGTAGGAGCAGAGATGGTCTCTCTGCTCTTTTGCACTGTTGGTCCCCGTGTTACCTCGAAAACACTGCAGTGGCACCAAAGTCTCATCGTTTGTACCACTCCTCCACGCACCTAGTGTTATTCTCCCTGTTTGACTGTCCACTAAGTCACCGTGCTGCATGGCTGTCGCTGATCCTGAAGCTGCACCTCTGATACGGATCAGGTTGTGCAGAACACATGCAGCAAACACAATAGTCTCTACGTTCTTTGGCTGGCATGACATCATTTTTTTAACGTGTGATGATTTTTCAACACTTCGATATACATTGTTGCCTCAAGATTAACGGGAGAGGAACTTGGTACACTCGGGAGACGAACTTGGAACATCGCAGAAATGAGAAGTAAACGGCAAACTTAGACATACCCGTGGGAACTCGGTTAAACTCTGGATCATAAACTTGTAGTCTCGTACGCAACCACGAGTCTTTCACTCGGGGTCACTCGTGGGTCAACTCGCACAGTGAGACAGACCTTTAAGCGCAATCTATTTTAGGTTTCAATCATAGGAATTGAACTCAGCAAGAAATTTTAGTGCAAAGTCCTCTCTCGAAGATTTTCATTCAACCTGATGTAATTTCTGTCTAAGTACAATGTAAAGAAAGTCTAGGCCTATTCTCAAAACTTTAGAGAACCATAGTGCCATGTTATATGGGGTAGAGTCATAGGCAATAATAATGTTAATTCTCTCTGGTCTGTTATTTTTACCTATTCATTCTGTCCTCTTCCTTTCCATCTTTTCTGCTTAGTCTCCCCAAATCCTTTGCTTTTCCCTATAATCTCATTCACCCTGCACTCTGTTTCTTACTGTCTAATCAGCCCTTATTTTTTCAACAATATGTTTCTCATTGTTTAAGCTATCCAAATGTGTTTCATGTCGTTTCTCACTGTTTAACTTGACCCCATTCTATCCACTTTTACTTTCTTAAACTGCATTTAATTTCCAATCCCTGAAATGTACTGCACAAATGTCACTGGATTTCTCAAACCCGTTTCTTTCTTTGTAATGGATCCCTCTTTTCTACAGCCTGCTTCTCGTATTTTAGTTATCCATGTCTTTTGGAAAACAGCTATTTTTCAAAGGAGACTACAAGTAATGATCCTAATATGCAGTGTTGCCACAGAAAATTCTCAACATAATTCATATTATGTGTCACTGCTCGAATTCTCAACATAATTCATATTATGTGTCACTGCTCGCCACTGCCCACACAAACAAATAGAACCGTAACCCATGACTACAACTTGAAAACCATAACCCAGCAAGAAATACATATTTCTAATCAAAAGAAAATTGGTCATGAAAACTGAAAATTAATATCCAGAATAAAATAGATATTTGTATTCATCAGATGGTCAAAAGTCATGTGTAATGGACTATACACCCTTCAAAAATCAAAGGGACTAAAATTGTTCTGCCGAGTTTCTATCCAGGTGGTGACAAATGTAATACAACTGCAAAAGTAAGCTAATCTAATGTCAGAACATAGATGACGATTTGACGCAGAACAAACATTTCTTTTATTTGCTTAAGACATTGAACAAACTCTACCATTGCAGTGTAATCACTCATCAGCATTTTTATTCCACAGTTAGCAATTCAGAGTGTAGGCAGTCAGTTCACTATACATTGAAAACCATTACCTTCAACACCAGCAACTGTAAGTGAAAGAGTCATTTTCCACAAACACCAATGATTTCTCAATCAATGTAATTGTAAGGATGTGATTTAAATGCCAGAGGAAAGGTACAAGTAGGAAGGAATGATGAGTGATCAGGACAACAACAACAGTGGTAATACATCTGACAGAGTTTTTCAAAATAAGAGTATATTGCAGGTAAATCTGTTTAAGCCGTGTTTCTGGTAAAAGACATTTGAGAAGCCATAGAGCAAAAGGCGCCATCTTCAGAAAAGATGCAGTGGAAAAATTGAGAAAAAGGGATGGTATCTTTACAGGTTTTAACTTGGTACATGTTCATGAAATGAAGCCACACTGTGGTATGAGGTGTCTCTCCTCTCAAGTACACTGTGTACTTGTGGTACTTTACATTGGACTTTATACCAGATGAATTCTATCATATCCTAACATGCAGCAAATGGTTCATATTATTTCAACAAGAATGATTCCCTAGAAGGAACATAATAGGTAGACAGAGTGGCGCAGAAGGCCTTCACTTGCCTTGCCTTCATCAGTAAAGGCATTGAGCGTAGAGGATAGGAAGTTATGTTGCAGTTATACAAGAGATTGCGAGGCCGCATCTGGAGTAATGTATTTAGTTTTAGTCATTGTGCTATAGGAAAGATATTATCTGCAAAGAGTGCAGAAAAGATCTGCAAGACAATAGCAACGTCTCATGGAACTGAGTCACAGACAGATAGTGGGTAGGCTGGAGCTTTATTCCTTGGAGTATGGGAGACTGAAGGATGATATTATAGAGGTGTAAAAATCACAAGGATCATAGATAGGGTGAATGCCTACAACACATCTTTTTTTTCCCAGGGTCAGGGAATCAAGAACTTGAGACATAAGTTTAAGTTGAGAGGAGAAACAATTAATATTACTTAAAGATACTTAAAGATAATATATATAAGCATCTGGATAAGCAGGGTCTGATTAGGAACAGTCAACATGGATTTGTGCCTGGAAGGTCATGCTTGACTAATCTTCTTGAATTTTTCGAAGAGGTTACTAGGGAAATTGATGAGGGTAAAGCAGTGGATGTTGTCTATATGGACTTCAGTAAGGCCTTTGACAAGGTTCCTCATGGAAGGTTGGTTAAGAAGATTCAATTGTTGGGTATTAATGGTGGAGTAGCAAGATGGATTCAACAGTGGCTGAATGGGAGATGCCAGAGAGTAATGGTGGATGGCTGTTTGTCAGGTTGGAGGCCGGTGACTAGTGGGGTGCCTCAGGGGTCTGTGTTGGGTCCACTGTTGTTTGTCATGTACATCAATGATCTGGATGAAGGTGTGGAAAATTGGATTAGTAAGTATGCAGATGATACTAAGATAGGTGGTGTTGTGGATAATGAAGTAGATTTTCAAAGTCTACAGAGAGATTTAGGCCATTTGGAAGAGTGGGCTGAAAGATGGCAGATGGAGTTTAATGCTGACAAATGTGAGGTGCTACATCTCGGCAGGACAAATCAAAATAGGACGTACACGGTAAATGGTAGCGAATTGAGGAATGCAGTTGAACAGAGGGATCTAGGAATAACTGTGCATAGTTCCCTGAAGGTGGAATCTTTTGGAAAGCTTTTGGTGTGCTGGCCTTTATAAATCAGAGCATTGAATATAGAAGTTGGGATGTAATGTTAAAATTGTACAAGGCATTGGTGAGGCCAATTCTGGAGTATGGAGTACAATTTTGGTCGCCTAATTATAGGAAGGATGTCAACAAAATAGAGAGAGTACAGAGGAGATTTACTAGAATGTTGCCTGGGTTTCAGCAACTAAGTTACAGAGAAAGGTTGAACAAGTTAGGTCTTTATTCTTTGGAGCGCAGAAGGTTAAGAGGGGACTTGATAGAGGTCTTTAAAATTATGAGCGGGTTAGACAGAGTGGACGTGGATAAGCTTTGCCCATTGAGAGTAGGGAAGATTCAAACAAGGGGACATGACTTGAGAATTAAGGGACAGAAGTTTAGGGGGAACATTAGGGGGAACTTCTTTACTCAGAGAGTGGTAGCTGTGTGGAATGAGCTTCCAGTGGAAGTGGTGGAGGCAGGTTCGATGTTATCCTTTAAAAATAGATTGGATGGGTATATGGACGGGAAAGGAATGGAGGGTTATGGTCTGAGTGCAGGTAAATGGGACTAGGGGGAAGTATTTATTTTTAATTTAAAAAACATTTTTTTTTTTTAATGTTCGGCACGGACTTGAAGGGCCGAGATGGCCTGTTTCCGTGCTGTTATGGTTATATGGTTATATGGTTATATGGTTAATATGAACATGAGGGGCAACATAGGTATGTATGGAATGAGCTGCCAGAGGGGTGGGAGATTGCAACCTTCATGTGGTCCACCCTGTTTCGATTAATGCAATCAACCCGACGTGCACAAACAAATAGATCAAATAGAACAAGTTGACTTACAACTTTAGTCTGTGCACGCCATACGCAAGAAGAAGCTACCAGAGGGAATGATTAGGCAGCTAAGACAACAATATTTCAAAGAGATTTGCATTGCTACATGGAGAGGAAAGGTTTAGAGGAATATGGGTCAAATGCGGGCAGATGGGACAAGCAAAGATGGGCATCTTGGTTGGCATGGAGGAAATGGGCCAAAAGGCTTGCTTCCATGCTTCCCCACACGTATGACTCTAAAAGTTCGAAAATATGTTTGTTTTATAGCTCCATTTGGACAAGCACTTTGATTATGAATTTAACATTTTAGGAAGAAACCCAAGTTAGAAAAGATGAGGAAGACAAATTCTGACCTTACAGCTGGATATCCAGAACAATATCAAAAATAAAATTATGGCTTACTTTTTATTGATTGTTCCTTGAATTTAATCGGAATAAACTAGATCACAATCAATTCCTTCAACTTGTTCAAAATGTTATCATGTTTTTTGTCATGTATGATCAGCACATTTGTCAATTGGATTAATAGTAACATGGAACCATCATATTGCAACAGTCATACTTTCTATTCATCAAAGACTTCCCAGAAACGATTGCAGTTCGGATAAGGCTGTCACACATCTCTTTGTCACCAACCACAAAGCTTCCAGTAATAGTGATCATTTTTTGAGTGGTCACAGGGTTCCTGTTACTCAAATGTTGTTTGCCCATTGTAATGCCTACGTCAAACAATTACATTCATGGAGGGACCAAAACCTTTGATATACTTCCTATATATGAATAGAGAACCTTTGCTTGATTGTTCTGTGAAAATGGAGAGTAAGGGGTTCCCTCTGGAAATAAAATACATCAACTATTCAAAGGAGATTGCCTGTGTGTGAATTATTTTAACATTGGTTGCACACTAGTTACTGCACAGTCTTGACAGAGCAAGGTCTTGATCCAATGGCAATGATGTCCAGAATGTCTGAAGAAGGGTCTCAACCAAAAACATCACCCATTCCATCTCTCCAGAGATGCTGCCTGGCCCGCTGAGTTACTCCAGCATTTTGTGTCTATCTTTGGTTGAAGACCAAGTTCTGCTGCACAGATTTAGCAAATGCATATATGTGAACACATAAATAAAAATATTAAGAAGAAGCAGGAGAGGCCATTTGGTCTCTCATGTTTGAAATATCATTCAATAAGATTATAGTTGAACATTTTTCTCAGCTTCACTTTCCTGCATTAACCCTTTATCCCTTGATTCATCTAACGTACAAAAATCTATCAATCTCTGCCCCGGTATATGCTCCGTGACTGAACTTCCAGAGTTTCCAAGGGTAGGGAATTCTAATCACTATCTGGATAAGGAAATTTCTTCTCAGCTAAATGCAGAATAGCCAAACCCTTATTTTGAGACAGTTCAATAAGACATTTTTATGTTACAATGAAATCATCTCTCAATCTTCTTAACTCTAGAGAGAATAGGCCCAGTCTGCAAAATGTCTCCTCATAGGACAAACTTCTACATTCCATTAATCATTCTGGTGAATCTTTGTTGACTCCCTCTATCACTAATTTATTCTTGCTTAAATAAGGAATCCAGACTTGTACACAATATTCAAGATTCAACCTCTCCAATGTCCTAGACAGTAAAGCATCTTTACTCTTTTGCCCAAATCCTCTTTAAAAAAAGATCAACATTCGCTTTGGGCAGCTTACACCCCAGCGGTATGAACTTTTAAAAAACATTTTGAACAAGTTTAAGGAATTGATTGTAATCTAGTTTATTCTGATTAAATTCAAGGAACAATCAATGAAAAGTAACTTCAAGTAACCCTTGCTTTCCCTCTCTTTCCATCCATCCCCCATCCTAATTCTCTGACCAGTCCGACCGTATTGATTAAATTTTATCTGTGTGCTTCGTTGTCACCTTCCCCAGCTAACAATAATCTGTTCTACATATTCCTTGAACTTCGTCCCCTTTGATGTCTCTTTTTCACACCTTACCCTTCCATATCTCTGTGTCTCCCTCTCCCCTGACACTCAGTCTGAAGGGTCTTGACCCGAAATGTCACCCATTCCTTCTATCCAGAGATGCTGCTTGTCCCGCTGAGTTACTCCAGCATTTTGTGTTTGTCTTCAACATTCTGTTTGCCTTCCTAATTGTTTTTTGTACTGTAGTTAACTTTGAATGATTCATGTACAAGTACACCCAGGAATTTCTTAACATTAACACATTGTAATCTCTCACTAATTTAATTAAAAACTCCTTTATTTCGGTTTTTTAACAAATGCGTAATATCACATTTTTCTTCATTAAATGTCATTGTTATATTTAATTTGCTATGTTCTCATCCATTCAGTCATCCTGTATATAACCCCTGAAGCCTCACTGTGTCGCCCTCACAATCAACATAGCAACCCATCTTTCTACCAGCAGTAAACTTAGATGTTTTAAAGTATGTGTGGGAAGGAACTGCAGATGCTGGTTTAAATCGAAGATAGACACAAAGTGTTGGAGTAACTCAGCAGGACAGGCAGTATCTCTGGAGAGAAGGAATGGGTGACGTTTCTGGTCTCGACCCAAAAAGTCACCCATTCCTTCTCGCCAGAGATGCTGCCTGTCCGGCTGAGTTACTCCAGCACTGTGTCCATCTTAGATGTTTAAACCTGGCTCGTTCATCCATATCATTGATATAGATTTTAAACATTTGTGGACACGTCAATGATCAGTGTGACACATAATAGTCTCCCCGTGCCAGACTGACTTGTTTTTCGCCTACTTTGTTTTACAGTACATCATTCTGACTCAGCAATTAGAGTACTGTCAGCTAACCATAAATGGCAGTACTAGCTTTTGACTAACCCTTAATCATCTGTATATGTTGTGACATGCATTCATTTTATCAATGAAGGATTGGCGTGGAAAATATATGTCTTTGATTTGGGTATTTCCAAAATGTTAAACGTCACACATTTTAACGTAACCATCAATGTTTGCACTGATTTATTCTCTGTCCTGTTTTTAATAATATTAATGTGTTCTGGAACCTCTAGTCTTTTTCCATTCAAATTTTCGTTCAGATGAACAATAACATCTACACGCCATCCAACTTGATATATATTTTGTAATGCCCATATTCTCCAATTATTAGCTCCCTTCATTTTGTGTAAAATGACAATTGTGATCTACTCTTCCTTCAGATGAAAGATAGTCATTACTTAGATCTACAGTGACTTTCATTACTTCTGAATATCATAAAATGCTTATTTCCCTGGATGCCTGTAAAGTAGCAGAAGATAGGATTCTTCAAAGCATGATGCAGTACATTCCTGCATGCTGTAAGATCTCAAAACTTCTACATGCAGGCTGAAAAGGCGTGCTAGAAAAGTGTCAGGCAATGACCATTAAAAGACATTTGGACAGGTCCATGGATAAGGAATGGTTTAAAGGGATATGGGTCAAACATGAGCAAATTGGAGCAGGCTAGAGACACAAAATCAGACAGCATGGAAACAGGCCCTTCTTCTCAACTTGTCCATGCTTATCAAGATGCCCCAGCTATGCAAGTCTCAATTGCCCATTTTTGGCCCATGTCCCTCTGAACCTTTCCTATCCATGGATCTGGCTAGATGGACATATTGGTTGGCATGGATGAGTTGGGTAGATTGACTTGTTTCCATGCTGTACAACTATGACCATCTCAAATAAGAAAATATCTAATCACATCTCCTTAATATTCAATGTCATTGCTATTTTTTATTTTCTCCACTGTACTGTTTGCACCTCTGTCCCCAAGATCTGTAAGAAACCATTGACTATAAATTTAACATGCCTACCACCTAATACTGGGGTTGCAGGAAGGAATTTCTGCTGTGAGTTCTTCTTCTGGGGTGGGAGATTGCAACATTCACGTGGTATCGACGAATGCAATCAATCAAATAAGATCAAATAGAACAAGTTGTACTTCAACTTTAGGTTGTGCACGCCATACGCAAGAAGAAAAAGTTCTTCTTCTGACTCCCTAAATCATCTTCACCATCAATAAGAACTGTAAGTAAGGAAAGTAAATGAATAATCTCCACTTGCATACAGTAGATCCCTCGAAACAGTAGAAAGAAATTCAACATCGTCCGTAATAAAACATTCCACTTGATTAACATCATATCCTGCTGTCTGAATATTTACTCACTTCCTCCATGCACATACTGCGTCATTCAAGTCGGCAAATAAGGACTGCTGTTCAGTGGCAGACCATGAACCTACCCGCAGCAGAGAAGGATCTGAGATCATCACAAGGATGGGGGAAGTCCGGGACTTCCCATCCTTGTAACCCAGAATAGACCCCAATGCTCTCTTATTGAGGAAAGCAGAGATGCCTCTGGTAAACGTGTACTAGAAAATGGGTCTTGGAGGTTACTTAACAACATATCCTGAATGGAAGCTTGAGGAGAGGATTGCAGTTCCAGGAAAGGATGAAGGATCATTAAATGGAGTATTTTGTGAAAAAGGTTTAAAGTTAACAATTCAACAAACAAATAGAGATAGGTGGCACCCAAGCTGTGATTCTGAAGTCCTGAGAAGAAGGTGAGACAAACAGCATAAAAATCAAGGATCGAAGGCTGGGCATGTAAATAATACACCACATAGTATACTTGGCAATATGATGAAGGGGTCAAGGGAAGAGCGTTCACATCGCGGCCCTGTTTCCACCAATCTTTCCAACACCACGCACAAGAAGCGACAAGACAGACACCGATGCCGAGAAGTGTGTATAGCTCTGGCTGAACAACTTCTAATCTTGTGTGTGGACTCGATAAGAAGAAGAATATGATGAGGGATAGTGTTCAGTGGTAAGCCAACAGCCGATTCACAATAGGGAAAGGACTTGATCATTTTCAACTGGCGGGGAAGTCTGGGACTTCCCACCATGGTAATCCACAATGAAGCTTGACATTCTCCCAGCAAGAGTAACATATTGTAGTTATCAAATATGTTCATTAGCATTTTACAGAAAACCAACAAACTGCATATGCAGGAAATCAGAAATAAAATATTGGTAATGGATATACATAGTGCATCAGGCAACTATGATGAGACGAACAGGTTGATAATGTTGTCATACGTATATGTCTTCTGTTCCAGCTTCTCTATCCTTACTTGTCCTATTACCATTCCTGTTTGTATGCGCCATCACCACTTTCAACACACACTGATAGTAGGACAGAAGATTTTTGTAACAATTAAATCCAAGAATGCAGACAGCTCTCATGACTCATTCCTTTTCAGCCAGAGACGGAGGCCTTTCATCTTTCAGGTGCCCCACAGTCAAATGCTTGATTGCCCCGCTCCCAACTCATCTGATAAACGATTTAGCGCTACATTCACCATCACCCCATCACCAGAGGCTTAGGAGACCACAACAGGTCTGCTCAAAATGAGATTTCACTGCCGGGTTGTAGAATTCAGATCATGGAAGGCTGAAACAACATGAACGTTTTTTAAAGTGGTCCTCCCCAGTTCATGAACACCCAATTTATGTACAGTTCATACATATGAACTGTATACCCTTAGTCCCATGTTCCCCTCCCCTCTGTCTTACTGCTCTATTTTGTTTTGTTTATTCCTGACTCTCAATTGTAAAGCGACTTTGAGTCCTGAAAAGCGCTATATAAATAAAATATATTATTATTATTATTATATGGATAAGCATTGGGAGTCCAGCAGGATGGATTTGTCGGCTGTTGCAGGGCTGCATGCATCTTCTGTCATGTTGGAACTCAGTTTGCAGCACTGTTGTTGCATCTTACAGAGAAATCTGAATGGTTGAGTTAAACACCCTGGTTTAACTACACATTACCCTCGGTTGGCCAATGCTTTCCTTGGTTGGTCATTGGGACCAGGTCTCACAGCTCAGTAGATGTGAGAAGATCTACAACCTTTCCCTACAATGTTCTTCTGTTCCTGTCTGTTTCAAGGAATGCTCTATCATAACAGTGTCTAAGAAAAATAAATAACTAAACCCTGTAGTTTGGAAATCAACCACAGTGAAGTGCTTTGAAAGATTGGTAATGGCTCACATTTGCACGTCTTTAGCCTTTAGCTTCTCAACTTTACTTTAGAGATACAGCGCAGAAACAGGCCCTTAGGCCCACCAAATCTTCTCTGACCAGTGATCACCCATTCCTAACATTATGCTACACACTAGGGCCAATTTACAATTCTACCAAAGCCAATTAACCTCCAAACCTATACGTCATTGGAGTGTGGGACGTAATGGGATCACATGGACAAACCCTGCACGGTCACAGAGAGAACATACAAACTCCATACAGACATAACCCATCATCAGGATGGAATCCGTGTCTCTGGCACTGTAAGGAAGCAACTCTACCATTGCAGCAATGTGCCACTCCTTGTTCAAGCAACTCCAATTCACATTTTGAGCTTTGTTCATATGGAAATGGCAATTGTATTTAACAATTGATAAGCACTTCCAATTAAATGGATAGCACAATAAAAATTGTGATATAGAATATATTTTGGCCAACACCAAGTTAGATGGAATACTTTCACCAATAAATGAACCATCAGCGTGCTGCTGCTTGCATGCTTCCTCTTCTTCTTTCGTGTCCATCTTCCATGTTTCAAATGTTGACATCGCTGTCATCATCCATCCTGAAAAGGACGCAAGCTTCCGGCGACAATCAGTGGGAGCCATCACTTGTTGCGATAGATGGTGGTAGCAGAATTAGCTCGGGATGCTTCCAGTTTCCAGCCCCGCGACGTGGACGCTTCTGCTATGGGGTCCTGCTTGCATGCTGAGGAGAAGGAAGTGCAAGTGCAATTTAAACCCATGTTGTTTGGTTTTAAAACTTAAGAGTATTGTTAAAGCTATGCGTTTCATGAAAGGCATTATCTTACTACCAAAAAGCAAAAGTTGAATTGCAATATTTCACACTTCAATGTTGTATGAGCATTACTTCCTATTTAGAAGTAAGCTATTTTTTTACGAGGAATTCATAAGAAACACTAATAAATAGAACAAAATATGGTGCTGACAAGTTCCAATGTAAAGATTGCAGCATAACTGATGGGTCAGAGAATCTATTAGCATCTGTTGCCAGCCATCAAGCTTAGGTTTCATGTAGTGCTTTCTCAAGTTTATTTCCTGCAATTTCCAAATATGTATTGCAGGTCATTGGTAATTATGAAAGTTAAATAATTCCTTTGAAATTTAGATATTAAAATAATTTAAGAAATGCTCATAAAACCTAAAAATGCAAATGCAGAAAATCTTGCCCTCGAAACGAATAGGAACAAAAAATTAATGGGAACATTCAGCAAGTCACTATGGAATGAGAAACAAAACAGATTATTAACATTTCAGGGTTAAGACTGTCAGAATTGGAAATGGAGAAAAACTAGTTAGTTTGAAATTGCAGAGAGGATGGAGTGGAATGAGGCCAAAAGAAATGCCTGTGATAGGGTTAGGCTAGGATTGCATTGGGAATATTAGGATGAAATCTTCTAGTCAAATGCGTTAATTGGGTACAATTAAAAGATGATAGTACTATGAAAGAAGCCAAATGCATTACAACCATACAGCCATTGCAAGGCTGTGGGACATGTCAAGTGGGTCAGACTGTTTTAATTGAGAGGCATTATCATAGATGGATGATTTATAACAGAAGTGGCCTGTTCTTATACAGACACTCCCAACATATAACAGAGGAAAAGGAAGTTATTGTGAAGCATTCTAAAAAGTTATCAGCCACCAAAATTATTTGAATACATATTGATGTTTTAAAATATGCACAGCACCATTGTACTTAATTGCTAGAATGCATTAAAAAAAACGAACTTCTTTGAAGTTGCTGTTATATTTACAGTCTACTATTGCTGTCTCAGCCAAATATTTAAATTAGTTTTATTTGCAAGTCAGCATACTGGCGATGAGCCACTTTATATCTCATGTGCTATATGGAACAATAAAGCAGATTTCAACTTGTAACCTTGGGTAAATAAATATTTCAGAAGGGTGCTGCGCCTTATTTTCAATACTTTTTTATATTTGGAATTCATTTGTTTATTAACTGCACGGCATAACAGGTGGCATGAATATCATGTTTGTAAAAAGATCTATAGGAAGGATGTGATGAAGCTCTCGAGGGTAGAGAAAAGATTCACAAGGATTTGCTGGGACTGAAAGGCCTGAGTTAGGCGGAGAGACTAGATAGGCTTGGGCTGCTTTCCTTTGAGCAAAGGTGGCTGATAGTTGACCTTGTGGAGGTTTACAAAATCTAGAAGGGCACATAAATGTTTTAGTGGTAACAGTTTTTTTCCCCCAGGGTAAGGGAATATAAAACTTGTGTATTGTTTTAAGGTAAGTGGGGAAAGATTTAAAGAGGACCTGAGGAGCAGATTTATTACACCAGGAGTTGTGGTTTTATGGAACAAGCTGCCAGAGGAGGTGGTAGAGGATTGTACAATCACAATGTTTAAAAGCCATTTCCTGCATAGGAAATGTTCAGAGGAATAAAGACCAAATGCAGACAAATGGGACCAGCACAGGAAGACGCCTTGGCTAGCATGGATGAATTGGGCCGAAGGGTTTGTTTCCATGGCTTTATACTGTAACTCTATTAGCATCTCAAGTTGAAAGAAAAATAATTGACCTCTGAAATTATAGAATCTGGCTCTTGTTGTCAGCTCTGGACTGAGGCATTCTCAGAGATCTGACCACATGATCTCCGATTACATACCTTCAACAAATATTACTAGATTTACTTTATGTTGATTTGACTCTTGTTAAATATCTCATCTTTTTACACCAGCGATTCTTGTGCAAGAAATCCCATGAATGAGAAGCCACCCAAAATAAGGCAACAAAGGGAAAATGAATGTTTCAAAGTAATTTGCAGGTGGAAGCCAGAAGTTGTCAGAATTTTGTTCTTACCAGAAACCATTAACAATCTAGTGAACTGGTTCTAATTGTTAACAGTAGAACTGGTAAACTTAATTTCCTATTAAAACTAAAAGTACTACAAAAGCTGCAAAATATCCTGTTTGGGCAAGATAAGTTCATAAATCATAGGATCAAAATTAGGCTATTCAGCCCAACAAATCTACTCCACCATTCAATCATGGCTGATCTTTCTTTCCCTCTCAACCCCATTCTCCTGCCTTCTCCCTTTATTCTCTGACACCTTCACTAATCAAGTGCCTATCAATCTCCACTTTAAAAATACCCAAAGATTTGGTCAACATGGCCGTCTAGTTTAGTTTAGTTTAGAGATACAGTGTGGAAACAGGCCCTTCGGCCCACTGGGTCCGCACCGACCAGCGACACCCGCACATTAACACTATCCTGCACCAGGGACTATTTTTACGTACAAACTCTGCACAGCCAAGCACCCATAGCCAGGATCAAACCCGTGTTTCTGGCATTGTGAGCGCAGAAAGGCAGCAGCTCTACCACTGTGCCACTGTCCCACCGTGTCTGTGGCAATTAATTCTATAAGGGTGCGGATTTGTGTCCAATATGGTGTGCAATGTGAGCAATATGGTGTGCAATTAGAAGAATGCAGAGACGGCAATCATGCTGTTAATCAATATGCACCACTGACGTAATGACAGCAGGCCACATTAAATCTCAACAATGCAGCTACAGTTATCTAGTAAACATGTAGAAGATCATATTTTTTTACCAAAACCCACTTGTGCTATTTAAAGGTATCGGATTACAAACATGAAGTGCTGGACATACTCAGCAGCCTCATGGGCCTGTCCCACTTAGGCAGTTTTTCATGCGACTGCCGGCGACCATCAAGTTGCCGGCAGTCGCCTGAAAAACGGGCAACTGGAATGACGACTGTCAGAGTGGAACACACGCACACATCGTTTCTTTCACCAGCCCGTTATGCAGGCGGGGGACAGAGCTAGTGGGAGGAGCGCTGTCTGAGTGATATTCACACGGTGCAAAGCCAATGTGATACAGACACACACCGCGATGAACAGGAAGGTTGGCGCTGTAATTAAGACGGCTAAGCACAGTATACGGTAAGTACTTTGAAAGAGGGGGGAGAGGGGAGAAGAAGGAGTGGAGACAACATTTAAGAAGCCAGAGATACACGGCTGTGAAGCTCAGCGGACATTTAACATTACCGATCAGTTATCCTTGGTTCTGAAAACTACTGCTTATGTTTTTTTTCCCAATGAGCCAATGAAATTCATCGGTCAGCACCGGCTACAACCTACGAGAACCTTAGACCTGGCAACCCACTAGGACCTCCTGGCGACTCACCTACGGCACAAGAATTATCGCTACTCTCCATGGTGGTCTTCATTATGGTCGCCGCTTCAACATGTTGAAAAATTAGCAGCGACCATAATGAGGCCGCGACTAGTTCCCAGAATGCGGGAACTCCTCATGACCATGAAGACGACTCCCCAGCAACCACCTGCAAACATGTGGCGACTGCATAGTCTCCTGCAGTCGCCTAAAAAGTCGCCTCAGTGGGACAGGCCCATCAGGTAGCTTCTGTGGTGTGAGAAACAGTTAACGTTTTAGGTCAATAACCTTTCAGAATGTATTTTAGAGTTCCAGTATACACAGTATGTTTGCTTTTCAGATATCAGTTATCTGCTGTTTGAGTTAAATGAAATTACTTAATTTGGTTAGGTTGTTCTGAGTCTTTCCAGATTTCTTCAGTGTTTATTAGGCAATATTGCTTATGCAATATCTACTTTCTTCCTGATATGAACACTTTGCAACTTATTCCAGACTGTCATTCACTATTTTACAGATGCATTCTTTTCCAAAGCAGTTAAATGCATCTTATATTCCCCTGCAAGAGCTCCACAGTACCGACGAGCGGCCATTACCGTAAATTTCCAAGTTCGAATCAGGGCAAACTCAGAACTCTTGAATGAACTCATACAGTGGGACAGGGCTTTTACTCACAGTCCTCCTCCGCTGAGGCAGCCCCAAGGATATTTCCGATCGATGAAAAATTAAAAAGTTATGAGTGTTTAAAAAATCTTGAGATCAGCTGATTGGTCCTCTCGCCTGTCAATCACCATGATGAAGGTAACGCCCCTTCTGGGGGGACAGGAGTATAAAACACAAATGGTATGAAATTGCATTTGAATTTGGTGGCCTGCACTCTGCTTGAAATGGTATGAAATTGCTTTGAATTTAGTGGCCTGCACTCTGTTTGAAATGGTATGAAATTCATTTGCATTTGGTGGCCTGCACTCTGCTTGAAATGGTATGAAATTGCATTTGAATTTGGTGGCCTGCACTGTGCTTGAAATGGAATTTCAAGGAATAGCCATGAGTGAACTGCCAGCCCACCAGCCGTGAGTCAATCAACTGCCAGCCCACCAGCCGTGAGTCAACTGCCAGCCCACCAGCCGTGAGTCAACTGCCAGCCCAACAGCTGTGAGTCAGTCAACTGCCAGCCCACCGGCCATGAGTGAGTGAACTGCCAGCCCACCAGCCGTGAGTGAGTGAACTGCCAGCCCACCAGCCGTGAGTGAGTGAATGAACTGCCAGCCCAACAGCCGTGAGTGAGCGAACTGCCAGCCCACCTTTGGCCTACCTGAAACCACTCATTTTGGCCCACAAGGCCCCTATTAGTCCAGAAACCAGTCTTTTTTGCCCCAAATGCCCGTATTAGCACAGGAGGAGCATTTTGGCCCAAAAGGCCTGTGCCAGGCCAGGAAAAGTCCACAAAAAGCGCCTCTCACTGAGATTTCACTCAGATTTTTTTACGTCCCTTTGGCCCATCAGGCATGTACTAGCCCAGGAGGAGTCCCTTCGGCCCATCAGTAAGTATTCCCCCTGTAAGTATTAAACCTTGCCCCAGTATTTTTTTCCCTCCCTTCATTGGCTCCCTGTGAGATCCAGGCCAGGATAGACTTTCCTCATTCATTGCTGTGATCTGCAGAAAAAGATGAAAAATGTATAAAATTGATTCTCCACCCTCTCCCCCTTCACTCTCACAGAGTCTCTCACCTGTTTTGGGCAAAGTTTCTGAGCTGCCAGTCCACCAGCCCTGAGTGACTGAGCTGTCAGCCCACCAGGCCTGAGTGACTGAGCTGCCAGGCCACCAGGCCTGAGTGACTGAGCTGTCAACCTACCAGGCCTGAGTGACTGAGCTGCCAGCCCACCAGCCCTGAGTGACTGAGCTGCCAGCCTAAGAATCCATTTGGCCCACAATGTTCATACTAGCCCTCTGGAAACCAGTCCCTTTGCCCACAACACCCATACTAGCGCTCCAGAAAGCCCCCCCCCCTCCCCACTGGCCACCAATATTGGAATTGGTGGAGAGGTGGAATATTGCGTTGGGGGACAAGCCCTCCCGTGTGAACATGGGACCCAACGGGTCCCACTTAATCTAGTAGTCATAGAGTCATAGTAATACTGCATGGAAACAGGTCTTTTGGCCCAACCTGCCCACACCAGCCAACATATCCCAGTCACACTAGTCTCATCGACCCACATTTGGCCCATATAGACAATAGACAATAGGTGCAGGAGTAGGCCATTCGGCCCTTCGAACCAGCACCGCCATTCAACGTGATCATGGCTGTGATCATATCCCTCCAAACCTGTCCTATCCATGTGGGTTAGGCCCTGCCTCAACTATGTCCTCTGGCAGCTTGTTTCATACACCCACCACCCTTTGTGTGAAAAAGCTACCCCTCAGATTCGTTGTCCTCTTGTCCTCAATTCACCTACTCTGGGCAAGAGACTCTGTGCATCTACCCGATCCATTCCTATCATGATTTTTTATACTATAAATTCACCCCTCATCCTCCTGTGCTCCAAGGAGTAGAGTCCCAGCCTACTCAACCTTTCCCTATAGGCATCTCAGGCCCTCGAGTCCTGGCAACATCCTCGTAAATCTTCTCTGTACCCTTTCTAGCTTGACAACATATTTCCTATAACATGGTGCCTATCCTTAAATATTCAGTCAGCATGCGCTGAAAACAGTACATCATGCTGCTCAAATAAAACAGGAAACTGCAGATGCTGGTTTACTAAAAAAGATAGAGGCCAATTTACATATTTGCCACACATCTTTGGGATGTGGAATGAAACCGGCGAACCCCGGTAGAAATCAGGCCGAAAGTGCAAAGTCCGCACAGACCGCATCCGAGGTCATGATCGAACCCGGGTCTCTGGCACTGTGAGGCAGCAGCTCTACCAGGTATTCCACCGTACCTTCCTCCAGATATGCCACTCTGCCGTCCTTGCCCTACATAAAATGATGGTAAGTACTCTTCTTGAACCACTGCAGTGCTGTTCTGTAGGAAGTTCCTGGATTTAGATGCAAAGACAATGAAGATAATGTAAAAGAAGGAAGTGGATGTCGGTCAGTAGTCTATCACCTGCGATGGAGATAGTGAGGTCAAGAAATGGTAGGGAAATGTCGGAAATGGTCCAGGTGTATGTGAGTGCCGGATGGAAGTTAGTGGTGAAATGGATGAAGTCAGTGAGTTGTGTGTGGATGCAGGAGGTAGCACCAATGCAGGGACATGCGGTCAGGGGAGGCAGGGGCGGCAGAGCCTCACCTGTCATACTCCCAATGAAAATAGCTGTTAAGAAAAGTAAAGAAAAATAATAATAAAAATAAATATAAAGATTTTTCCATCTGTTATAAATATGTCATGTTGATCTGTTATAAATGTCATTTCTATATGAATCGAATCATTTTTTATAGTCAAAATCGCCAAATTTGCGCAGCTCCGCAGCAAATACAGGGAGAGATGAGAGGTAAGGCAGCGACGAGCTGAGCCTCCCCTCTGATTACACAACCCCTCAGAAACTGCATGGAGCGCGGGCAATAAGCGTGTGCCTGTTACTATCTCTATGTATGTCACCAATGTAATGTTTGTAAACCCCTTCATTACATGTCCTCACCTTCCATAGTTCAGGTAGCTTATTTCACGTATAAATATATTAAATTTGTGCTCTCTGGTCTCTTCATAAAACTGCAATGAAAAAGCTCCAGAGGAGGCAGCGATCACATCTGCCTCACAAGGGGGCATGTCTTGAGTCCAGTGGAGGAAGAGCGAGCGTCAATTACGTAGGCTCAGCCCACTTAATTGACGCTACCTCACTCTCACTCCACATTAGCTAGCTTCAGCAGTCGGAGAACGCGGTGGCCCGGGGCTGCTCTTAGTGTTGTTACCGGTTAGATCCCTCGAATTGTCAGAGCCGAGACATCACTGGGCCGCCATGAAGAAGAGTGTAATGGTGCGGTGGGGGTTCGGCGGCGGTCAGAATGGGATGGCTGCGGGTTATAACGTGCCATCCTTCCTCTCTCCATTCTCTCTCTCCCCCTTCTCTCTCTCTCCCCCTTCTCTCTCTCCCCCTCTCTCTCTCCCCATTCTCTCTCTCTCTCCTTTCTCTCTCTCTCTTCCTTCTCTCTCTCCCTATTCTCTCTCCCCTTCTCTCTCTCCCTCTTCTCTCTCTCTCTCCCCTTCTATCTCACCCTCCCTCCCTTCTCTCTCCCCCTCCCTTCTCTCTCTCTCTCCCTTCTCTCTCTCCCCCTTCTCTCTCTCTCCCCTTCTCTCTCGCCCTCCCTCCCTTCTCTCTCCCCCTCCCATCTCTCTCTCTTTCTCCCTTCTCTCTCTCCCCTTCTCTCTCTCTCCCCCCTTCTCTCTCTCCCCCATTCTCTCTCTCTCCCCATTCTCTCTCTCCCTTCTCTCTCTCTCTCTCCTTCTCTCTCTCTCCCCTTTTGCTCTCTCGCTCTCCCTTCTCTCTCTCTCCCTTCTCTTTCTCTCCCCTTCTTTCTCTCTCCCCATTCTCTCTCTCTCCCCCTTCGCTCTCTCCTCATTATCTCTCCTTTCTCTCTCTCCCTTCTCTACCCCCTTCTCTCCCCCCCTCTCTCTCTCCTTTCTTTCTCTCTCTCTCCCTTCTCTCTCTCTCTCCCTTCTCTCTCTCACCTCTCTCTCCCCTTCTCTCTCCTTTCCCCCCTCTCTCCCTTCCCTTCTCTCTCCCTCTCCCTCCCTTCTCTCTCTCCTTTCCCTATCTCCCCTTCTCTCTCTCCCCATTCTCTCTCTCTCCCCATTCTCTCTCTCCCTTCTCTCTCTCTCTCTCCTTCTCTCTCTCTCCCCTTTTGCTCTCTCTCTCTCCCTTCTCTCTCTCTCCCTTCTCTCTCTCTCCCCTTCTTTCTCTCTCCCCATTCTCTCTCCCCCCCCCTTCGCTCTCTCCTCATTATCTCTCCTTTCTCTCTCTCCCTTCTCTACCCCCTTCTCTCCCCCTCTCTCTCTCCTTTCTTTCTCTCTCTCTCTCCCTTCTCTCTCTCACCTCTCTCTCCCTTCCCTTCTCTCTTTCCTTTCCCCCCTCTCTCCCTTCCCTTCTCTCTCCCTCTCCCTCCCTTCTCTCTCTCTCTCTCCTTTCTCTCTCTCTCCCTCCCTTCTCTTCCCAGATAAAATCTGATTCTGATTCTGATTCTGATTCTCTCTCTCTCCCTCCCAGCCACTGCTCCACCTCTCTCTCTCCTCGGGGAGACGCGGTGATCAATACAGGGAGGGCCGAGCCACTGATACTAGTCAGTGCCTCCTCAGCCATTGACCTCACCGCACGTCACTGCACCAATGCAGTCGTCGATGTAGCGGAGGTAGAGTTCGGGGATAGGGCCACGGTACGCCTCAAACAAGGATTGTTCGACGTACCCTACAAAGAGGCAGGCATAGCTAGGGTCCATTCGCGTGCCCATAGCTACACCTTGTGTTTGGAGGAAATGGGAGGTCAAACGAAAAGTTATTAAGGGTAAGGACCACTTTCGCTAGGTGGAGGAGAGTATGAGTAGACGGGGATTGGTTGGTTCTGCGGTCGAGGAAGAAATGGAGGGCTTTGAGACCCTCCTGGTGGGGGATGGAGGTGTGGAGTGACTGGACAACCATGGTGAAGATGAGGGAATGGGGGCCTAGAAAACGGAAGTCCTGAAGAAGACAAAGAGCGTGTGAGGTATCTTGAACATAGGTGGGGAGGGATTTAACCAGGGGGGATAGGATGGAGTCGAGGTGTGTGGAAATAAGTTCGGTAGGGCACGACAAGGCAGAAACAATGGGTCTGCCAGGACAGTCAGGTTTGTGGATTTTGGGGAGAAGGTAAACTCGGGCCGTGTGGGGCTGGGGAACGATGAGGTTGGAGGCTTGGGAGGGCAGGGAGCCAGAGTTGATAAAGTCAGTGATGGTGCTAGAGATAGTGGCCTGGTGCTCGTCTGTGGGGTCATGGTCCAAGGATAAGTAGGAGGAGGTGTCTGAGAGTTGGCGCGTGGCCTCAGCCTTGTAGAGATCAGCGCGCCAGACTACCACGGCACCTCCCATGTCAGTCAGTCAGTCAGTCATTCAGTCAGTCAATTTTATTTGTATAGCACATTTAAAAACAACTCACGTTGACCAAAGTGCTGTACATCAGTGCAGGTCTAATGTGCTACATACAATGGTACACAAACCTTACAATACATACATAAGCTGTTTACAGCGCCGCCTCAGAGGGCCTCAAAAACGCTTGGGAGTAGAAATAGGTTTTGAGCCTCGACTTAAAGGAGTCGATGGAGGGGGCAGTTCTGATGAGGAGAGGGATGCTGCAACCGCAAAAGCGCGGTCACCCCTGAGCTTAAACCTAGACCGCGGGATAGTCAGTAGCCCCGAGTCGGCCAACCTGAGGGACCTGGAGGTAGAATAGTGGATTAGAAGATTTTTGATATGGGGGGGGGGGGGGGGGCAGGCCCGTTAAGGGCTTTGTATATGAATAAGAGGTGCTTGAAGTTGATTCTGTACCATACCGTACCGTCGGCAGGTTTGATCATCCAGTCTGGGTTGTTGCAGTGTGAGTGGAGGGCTGTACGTGAGGGAGGGGTGAGGTTATAGTGAGACAAGGGAGTGGAGATGTTGAGGCGATTGATGTCCCGCAGGCAGTTTAAAATAAAAAGGTCTAAAGCCGGTAGATGACCATGAGGGGGAGTCCAAGAGGAGGGGGGCTGTTGGAGACGGGAGAAGGGGTCATCACTGGGGGGCGAGGACTCCTTCCCATGGAAGAACGCTTTGAGGCAGAAGCGACGGAAGAAGAGCTCCACATCGTGGTGGTTTTAGTGGATGTCGGTCAGTAGTCTATCACCAGCGATGGAGATAGTGAGGTCAAGAAATGGTAGGGTAATGTCGGAAATGGTCCAGGTGTATTTGAGTGCCTTTTTAGTGGATGTCGGTGAGTCTGAAGAAGGGTCTCGACCCGAAACGTTGCTTATTTCCTTCGCTCCATAGATGCTGCCTCACCCGCTGAGTTTCTCCAGCATTTTTGTCTACCGAAGATAATGTCAAACTTGGAAGAGAAACTGCAGGTGTTTCAATTCATCTTCTGCTCTTTTCTGTTAGAGTGTGAAGGAGTCATGGGTTAGGGAAATGCTGTCTAAGTAGCCCAGGGAAGTAACTGCAGTGCATCTTGTAAATGGTACACATTGCAGGCAGAGTGAATAACAAACCTAACCACATTATTTAATGAAGGAAGTTGGGTAAAACAGGAAATTGCAGACCAGTAGATCTACCATCAATAGTGATGAAAATACTAATAACAGAACAATTACAAAATACAAATAAAAATGAACAAAGCAAGTATGGGTTTATGAAAGGGTAACTAAGCCCAAACAAATTAATGGAGTTTTAAAATGATGTAACTTGCAGAATAAATAAGGGAGAGCTGTCGATATAGTGTGCAAGTCTTCTCTGCACTCATATAAATCTTCTCTGGCGTAACAACATGCTTCCTATAGCATGCTGACCAAAACGGAACACAACAATCTAAATGTGGCCTCACCGACATATTGTATATCTGTAACATAACATCCCAACATACACTGGGTCCCCTGACTAATGAAGGCCAAAGTACTGAAAGCCTTCTTGACCATCTACTTACAGTGTGAACACTACTTTCTGCGAACTATGTATCTGCACTCCTATATCCCTAGGGCCCTGCCAGTTACTGTGAAGGTCCTGTCCTGGTTTGCCCTCCCTAAATACAACACCTCACACTTATCTGTATTAACCTCCATTACTGAACAATTAAGCTGCTTGTCCTTTCCTGCTTTTAGCAAGATTTCCATAATGGCTACAACGTCCCAGATGCACAGACCAACCCATGCCCCGAATTAATCTGCCTTACCCGTCAGGCCTCTCACATTAAAATAAATGCAATTCAATCCAACAGTCCTTCCTCGCTCCTTGCCGTGCTCCTACCTATCCTGTCCACTTAACTTTCTATCATCACCTTCCATACTGACCTCCAGCTTCTCAAAGTCAAAGTCAAAGTAAGTCAAAGTCAAAGTCAAAGTCAAAGGTCAACTTCAGTCATGAATTGGATTCTGCCCCCCTGCCAATCTAGCTTAAATTCACCCGTGTAGAACTGGGAAACCTGCCTGCCAGCATGTTGGTTCCCCTCCAGTTCAGGTGCAAGCCGTCCTTCTTATACAGATCACCTCTGGCCCAGAAGAGATCTTAATGGTTCAAAAATCTGAATCCCTGCCCCTTGCTCCAATTCCTCTGCCATGTATTCATCTGTCCTAAGTTCCTGTCCCTACCCTCACAGAGATCACTACCCTGTAAGTCCTCGTTTTTTAAACTTCTGCCAGCTTCTCTATATTCATTCTGCAGGACTTTATCCTTTCTCATTTCATTTGTGCCAACATGCACTAGTTCAGATTAGTTTAGAGATACAGCGTGGAAACAGGCCCTTCGGACCACTGAGTCCGCACCGACCAATGATCATCCGTACACTAGTTCTATCCTACACACTGGGGTCAATTTACAAAAGTCAATTAATCTACAAACCTGCACATCTTTGGAATGTGGAAGGAAACCAGACACCCGAAGAAAACACACGCAGTAACAGGGAGTACGTACAAACTCCGTACCGACAGAACCCATAGTCAGGGTTGAACCTGAGTCTCTGTCGCTGTAAGGCAGCAACTCCACTGCTGTGTCACTTTGCCGACTTCAGGCTGCTCAACCTCCCCCTTGAAAATGTCTTGCAGCCACACCAAGACATGCTGTACCCTGGCACCAGGGGGGCAACACACCATCCTGGAGTCTCGATTGCTGCTACAGAACTTCCCGTCTGCCCCCCTAACTAGAGTCTCCATTAAACTATGGCTCAGCCAGACATTATTCCTCTCTGCTGTGCCTCAGAGCCAGGCTTGGTGCCACAGATCTGACACTTCTTCTTACGAATGAAACATAAACCAAAGGAATAGTTAGATCTCAAGCCGGGTGTTGAGCAGCCAGGTTGTTGTCTCTGCGTCAATGTTTGCCAGGCCCTGAGCTCCATTTGGTGGGTGGTAGAGTATGCACCCAGAGATGACATGGTTGGCTGTGCATTCACAGGCTGGGCTCTGGCGGAGTCCCCATCTCCACATGCTGGCATTGAAGCCCAACTCCAGTACGAAGTCTGTTGAGCTTCACCCATGCTCCTCTGGGGAGGTCAAACCCTGGACAGATTTTATCTGGTGAAGAGATGTAGCTGTGTAATGGAGATGAGGTTGCCTTCCACTCCTGTGACCACTTGGTGGCTATCCAGTGTGCTTTTGTGTGTTGGCTGGATGGATGCTAGGAGTTGTTTTCCATGTGGAGCAAAACGGTGACGGCACTTCAGTCAGGGTGGCCTCTGCTCTCTGCTGATAGCCTGATGGAGGAGGTAATCTGGGTCCATGGCACGACGAGATAGTGCCAGAGTTGCTGCTTGCCTTCGGATCCCTGCAGGCGGAATGCCTGCAAGTATAGGGAGCTGCTCGACTGGAGTAGGTTGAAGGCACCCAGTGATGGTTCGCAAGGTGCTGTTCAGGCTCATGTCTACCAGGCTAGTATGTCTACTTCTACTCCATACGGGTGCGCAGTACTCAGCTGGGGCATACACAAGAGCTAAGGCAGAGGTACGAAGAGTTGATGGACTGGCTCCCTAACTTGTTCCCGCCAGGCGTCAGATGAGGCCGCTACATGCCATGACCTTGTTGCGGAGACCAGCCAGGTGTTGACGAAATGTAAGCGACCTGTCCAGCTTTATGCCGAGGTAAGTGGGTGTTTGTTGGAAGTCCAAGCGCCTGTTGTTAACTAAGACAGCTAGCTCTCGCTTAGCTTCCTTGTTGTTTAGATGGAATGCTGTTGACACTGTTTTGCCTTCGCTCAGCTTTAGACGCCATTGTCGTAGGTATACTGCCAAAGTCCCCATGTCTTGACTCAAGGAGCTTTCGATTGTCTTCCACTCTTTATGTCTCATCAGGATGGCTAGATCGTCAGCATACCCATATTTTCCAGCGATGGTCTCTGGGAGGTCATGGATGTACACGTTGAAAAGCAGCGGAGCCAAGATGGATCCCTGTGGGATGCCATTCTTCAGTCTACGTAGCCTACTCTGCTGTCCATCACTGGTCTTAATCACAAAGCTGCGGTTTGATATCAGCTCCATGATGTAGCGTACCATGCGCCTGTCTGGCAGCACCCAAAGTAGCTTTGCAGTTAGTCCCCAGTGCCACACGGTGTCATAGGCAGCTTTCAGATCTATAAGAACAGCTTCTGCCTTCGCATTTGCCTCAAAGTAGTCCTAGATGTCTTGGGTGAGGAGGGTTACCTGGTCCGCAGTAGATCGACCTTGGCGGAAACCAGCCTGCTCGAGCGTTCAATCCAGCGTTCTTGTTGTTTATCATCCAAGCGTGTGAGCAATGTAGTGGCAGTGGTTTCAGAATCCTCTTTGATGCCAGCAGCAGTATGATCTTCGTATAGCTGTTGACACTCATCATCCCAACATGGAATGTAATCCCTCTGGTAGCCACAGGGGATGGTTTACTTGCCTGCACTGGTAAAGCATGTTGCAGTAGGCCTGGTAGGTTGGTACTGTCTGGGGGAGGAAGGCCCGAGGCGGCTGCATTGGTAAGTTGCTGGAATTTGTCCCAGTCGGCATTGCGGAAGTTTCACTGCTTCACAGGTTTGCTCGATATTGGTGCAACCAGTGGTGTTGTGGTGATGAGTGATGGTCAGTGTTGCGACCGTGGGAACTTCTCCAGAACCCAGCGCGTTGGTGGCTGATGGTTCTTTGTGTTACTGGGAAAGGCTAGGTCTGGGTTTGTACCAGTGTTCCAGCGGGCTAAATGGAAGCTGTTTGGCTCCTTTGGATCATACAGAAGCGTGAGGTCATTGGCAGATGCCCAATCTATGAGGTTTCCATCACTATTACATCTTGAGTAGCCCCATTCGGTGTGGTGGCAGTTGAAATCACCTGAGTATACACAGGGAGGGGTGAACACTGGTATGGATGTTGTAGCCAGACGCACTGGGGGAGGCTTGTACACATTAATGATGGTGACGTCCTGGATCTTCACTGCAAGCCATTCCAGATCTGAGTCTTCTGCAGACTGCCCTTCTATTGCCAAATCCTGTTTTGAAGGGGAATGTCCACAGGGGTCACCTGTTCTCTCTGCCTACTTCAGCTGCTTCAAATATGACCTTTCCATTATAAAGTTGGAAGGAGGGAAGTTCGCTGATGATTGCACAATGTTTAACTCAATTCACGACTGCTCAGCAATAAAGCATCACATGCCTGCATGCAGCCAGACTTTGATGACATTCAGCAATGGCTGTCTATTTTTATCCAAACTCTAATCCATTGCCTTCTTCTCTACTACAACATTTGTGGGTTCCACATGTTCTCAATTAGCCCCACAGATTCTCTTTCATCACATTTATATTTATTAAACATTTTTGTGTCCCATTTTGACGTGCCTGTAGGTATGATTTTGGATTTAGTTTGTCATTCTTCCTTAGATCAAATGCATTTTTTTTCTTTTTTGAACAGCCAACCATATAAGACTTTCTAAGACTCCATTTGGATAACGTCAAACACATTCTCCTTGCCACCGGGTCAAAAATTTCAATCAAATGAGGCAGACGCAATCTTTATTTAATAGATCTGTGCTGCATGTTCCTAGTTAATCTGTGCTTTAATAAATGAAGGCCTGTGTGGTCACTTGGAATGGAGCCCAACATTTTTCTCACCACTGATATTAAACTAAAACACAATATTTTTTTCTTGTTTTTAAATGAAGATGTAATGTGAATAGCCCTCCAATATTCTGGCACCACTCCTGGATACAGGATGGATTGACAAATTGCAGCTGGAGCACTCAGTTCCAATCAGAAGCGTTCTATTTTTGCCTTACCTTACTCTCTCAGTTTTGCCTTAACTTGCAGCCCAAAAGACTTCAAGCTGTACTTGCACAAACCTTTGAAGGCTTTGGGCAAATTGAAAAAGTAAATGGGATCCTTGAATTTCATTACAGAAGAATCATATAACAAAAGTTGTAGTATTCTGTTAGCTCCAGGGCAGCAAGTCTTTAGGACAATGTCAGGGCCTTGGAGAACGTTGCTAGAATGGTACCAGGGTAAGAGTTAAGTGGAGAATTCCCCTTGGGTCCAAAGAAGAAAAGATTTTATAGAGGGATTGGAAAGTTACCGATGGTTTAATCAGGATTAATAAAAATAAACAATTTCCAGTGATTAAAAAGTTCAGCAACCTGATGACAAGGATTTCAAATGAGTTGCAAAAGAATGAGAGGAGACTAAGGGACATTATTGTTTGATACAGTGAGCTGTTGTGATTCAGAGTGTATGGTTTAAAAAGCAGCCACAGTAGATTCAGGAGTAACATTTAAACAGGAATTGAGCAAATCAGCAAAGGGCAAACAAAAAATTATGGAGTTATGAGTTATGCGGATCTGGGATTAATCGATTAGCTCTACCAAATAATGACTTCCGGTGGCGTCATGTTAGACTAACAGACGTGCACCCAGCTCCTCTCCCGAAAAACTTCACGATTTATCGTGTAAAACGGGTCCGAAAATCGGGATTGTTTTTAAAAACCTTACCGGAGCTTCTGGTTACCGCGCTGATGACGTCATCGTTAAACGCGATGTTTTAAACGGTGGTTTGAAGCCCTTTAAATGAGTATTTTGACTCCAGCTGTGAGCCCTCAGAGAGCTGTGAATAAGCTGTCGAAAAAGTTCGAAACAGAAGTTACCTCTGAAGTCTCTGAAGTGGCTGCAGAAATGTCTAAGAAAGACTTTGATGATTTGAAGAAATCAATGAAAAATTTGAAAGATGAGATCTCGGATAATAGGGTGGAAGATAAGAAGGAAATGAAGGAAAATTCGGTAAAAATGATGGAAGGAATGGAGAAGATGATGAAGGATTTAAATGCTGGTAACCAGAAGAATATGACGGATTTACTGGACATTATGAATAAACGAATTGATGAGGTGAAAGATGGACTATCAGAGAAAATGGATAAGATGGATGTAATTACTACGGATAAGTTCACGGCTGTACTTGAAACAGTAGCTGCAAGTATGCAGACAATTACGGAAATGGAGAAAAATACGGCTCGACTGGTTGAAGACATGGCGAAATTGAGGCAAGAACATGAGCAAATGAGGCGAGAAAACGAACAAGCATCACTACAAATGGGGACTCAATTAGAGAAAGTCTCATTCAAATGCCTGGACCTGGAAGCTCGTTCTAGACGCCAGAATTTGAGAATTCTTGGTGTTTCAGAGGGGGCAGAAGGGGAACAGGTACGTGAATTTGCCATGGGCTTGTTGAAACAACTGTTGAATCTTCCCAAGGAACCGAAAATCGAAGTGGCTCATCGTGTCCCAAGATTTGGAAAAAGATTTGATGCGGCAAAAGCTTATCCACGACATATTATAGTGAAATTTCGAGATACTGCAGAACTGGAATACGTTATGACTAAAATCAAATATGGTGTACAATTACGGCTGGACAAAGACACTATTAAGATATTCAGGGACTACCCACATGAAATTGTGCAAAAAAGAAATAAATTTGATAAGGTTAAAGATCTTTTAAGAGGGAGAGAAGGGGTCAGATTTGGGGTTTTTTATCCCGCGAAAATGCGTATTTCTTTTAATGGTCTTGAAAAGTCATTTGTTAAGCCTGAAGACGCTTTCAAATATGCCCAAACAATTGTTGAAAAACAGAAATAAAAGGGAGCTTTGGCAGATCCGAATAATTCTCAGCTATGTTTTGTCTGGGGATAGTTACATTGTTATCTCTGGAATGTTGAAGCAAGGACATTTTCTGTTCAAAACGTGTAATCAACTTTATAGCTGGATATGAATTAGAAAATAATTGCTTATTGATTAAAATGTTATAACCAATTGTAAGAACTTATCCTATTAACAACTTTAAAAGTTATGCAGGTTAGATTAGAATACTAACAAAAAAAACAAAAAAATAATGAACTAACATACTAATATGAATTTTTAATAAATTGTAACCTTGTCTATAAGCGGGAGGAGGGGATGAGAAACGAGCTCCTGGCTTATGTCCAGGAGCACGTCTCGTTAACCCCTTCAACCAACAGCTGATTCTTATTGAAATCAAAAATATTGGTTTAATAATTAAACTCTGATATATATATATGTTATAAGGAAATATCAGGGTAAAATTGTATTATATATCTGAATGTGAGGCCTCGTTTTAATATTTTAATATGTTATGATTAACTAAGAGAGCGGAGCGAGTTGAGCAACATCGCAATGGAAGTCAAAATAAGGTTTTTTCCCACCTACAGGTGGGTCACTCGCTACAGTGCCGACTATAGACACTGTAGCCTCACTTTTTTAGTTTTTTTTTTATCACATAAAATCACTTGTTTGTGTTTTGTGTTTAGTGATAAGAATAATATGGACATACCAACAAAAGTTAATAATTCAAAAACTCCCCCAATACCTAAAGACCTGGGATATGGACGCACCACAAGATTCAAAGGTACTATAATTATTCAAAATGCATGACACCACACAAAAGAACCTAGGAGGAATCTCATTTTGTAGTTGGAATATAAGAGGTATTAACGAACCTATCAAAAGGGGTAAGATATTAGCTCAGCTAAAAATGTATAATTCTGACATTACCTTCCTACAAGAAACACACCTAAAACCTCAGGACCAAGTTAGGCTGAGGGCGAAATGGATAGGTCAAACATACCACTCTTCATTCACTTCAAAATCTAGAGGCACGTCAATTATCATAAGAAAAGGTATACCATTTAAAGCAAAGAATATTATAACAGATATAGAAGGGAGATACCTAATAGTTAATGGAGAAATCCAAGACACTCCACTTACTTTGGTAAATATATATGCCCCTAACTTTGATAACCCCCACTTTTTCAATAAAATCTTCAATATAATTGCAGAGTCAAACTATCAAAATGTTATAATAGGCGGAGACTTTAACTGTGTTTTAGATCCGTACTTAGATAAATCAAGTCAAAAACAGAGAGGGAATATGAAATCGAAAACTGGGGAACTCCTCAATACCTACATAAATAACACTAATATAGCAGATGTTTGGAGAATTGTGAATCCAACTGGCAGGGAATATTCGTTTTACTCAATGGTACATAAGACATACTCACATATAGACTACTTTCTGCTGGATACAAAATTAATTCCCCAAACATCTAATGCAATATATCATACAAATTCAATTTCAGACCATTCTCCACTAACTTTCTTTTTAAAACTGGAAGGATTGTCTAAGAATAATTCATTCTGGAGATTTAACTCTCAAATTTTAAAAGATCCACAAGCGAGTATATATTTAAAAGAACAAATGGAGGTCTTTTTTCAAACAAATGATACTTCAGATATATCGCCTACTTTACTTTGGGAATCTTTTAAAGCATACATTAGGGGTATTATAATTTCATATCAAGCTTTTCAAAATAAAAATAATAAGAATGAACAAAGACAGTTAGAAGAACTTATTAGACAAATGGATATAGATAATGCTAAAGATCCATCAATAGATAAACATAATAAAATAATAATTTTAAAATTTAAATTAAATAAATTATTATCTGCCAAACTTATAAGACTTTTTCAAATTACAAAACAAGAGCACTTTGAATTTGGGGATAAACCGCATAAACTTTTGGCTCGCCAGCTAAAAAAACGAGAAAAGGAACATACTATACCAAAGATCAAATCAGATAAAGGGGAATTATTAACAACACCGAAGGATATTAATAAAAGATTTGCGCAATTTTACGAGAATTTGTATACATCTAAAACGATAATTGATTCCAATAATATCACAAAGTTCTTGGATACCTGTAATCTTCCAAAGTTAGAGCTGAAGGAACAAGAGGAACTGGGTGCACAAATCTCAATTAAGGAATTAGAAGATACAATAAACTCACTAAAAAATGGAAAAACACCAGGCCCTGATGGATTTACTAATGAATTTTATAAAAGCTTTTATGATAAAATAATACCAAGATTACAAAAAATGTACCAATACGCTTTTAAAAAACGAATACTACCTGATACATTAGCGGAATCAACGATTACATTAATACCTAAGAAAAATAAGGATTTAGAAGAACCTGGCTCATATAGAGCTATAGCATTGTTAAACACAGATCAAAAAATATTAGCGAAAACATTAGCCAGAAGATTAAGTAAATACATTAGTAAATTAATAAACCCAGATCAGACAGGGTTTATCCCTAAGAGATACTCCTCTAATAATATGAGACGTCTACTCAACATAATGCACTCACACAAATCTGAAGATCAAGAATTATCAATTATTTCGCTGGATGCTGAAAAAGCATTTGATCAAGTAGAATGGAATTATATGGATAAAGTATTACAAAAATTTCAACTGGGAGAGAATTTTATTTTATGGATTAAGTTACTATATAACAAACCTACAGCTAGAATACTTACTAATAACATATTATCCTCGAAATTTCAACTATCAAGGGGAAATAGACAAGGATGCTCATTATCACCACAGCTGTTTGCTCTCATTATTGAACCGCTAGCAGAAAAAATTAGAATACACCCTGATATTCATGGATATAATACTAAAGACTCATATAATAAAATATCTTTATACGCGGATGATATATTATTGTATATTACAAAACCTCAAATCACTATACCAAATATATTAAATTTAATTGAAGACTTCGGATCTTTTTCTGGATATAGAATAAATTGGAATAAAAGTGAAATTATGTCAATAAAACCGAAAGATTCAACACATCTTTTAAAATTCCCTTTTAAAATAGCTACAGAAAAATTTAAATATTTGGGAATCGAAATTACCAGAGCATATCAAGGTATGCTCAGGGCAAATTTTGACCCCCTACTTAATAAACTGAATACATTAATTAAATTCTGGAAAACGCTTCCGATGTCTTTAATAGGCCGAATAAACGCAATAAAAATGATCTTTTTACCACAAATTTTATACCTATTTCAATCAATTCCTATATACTTACCTAAGAAGTTTTTAAAAAAACTCGACTCAGATATCACTAATTTTATATGGGACTATAAATCACATAGAATACAAAAAACCCATCTGAATAAATCTAAAGTATTGGGGGGGTCTAGCACTACCTAATTTTATGTATTATTATTGGTCAGTAAATATTAAAAACATGATTCAACTGATGGATAACTCCGCCCAGCAAGTAGACTGGATTGTAATGGAGAAAGAGGATTGCTCCTCTAGAAACATTGGAGCGATCCTCCTCTCTCCAATGAAATTGAATAACATAAACTATAATAAGAACCCAATTATTCATAGTACAATCCGTATTTGGAAACAAATAAAACAAAATTTAAAATTAAGAAACTTATCACTTTTATTACCTATAGTCAATAACCCTTCGTTTAGTCCTTCTATTATAGATAAAGCTTATACACAATGGGATAGACTAGGAATTAAAACGCTTGGTGACTTGTATGAAACTGGAAAATTACTTTCATTTCAACAATTACAAATAAAATATAAACTCGGAAATAATCAATATTTTAAATACTTTCAAATATGCGACTATTTGAAAAAATATATAAAAGATCATCATAATAACCCAGCAGATGTACTGGACGAGGCAATGCAGATAAAAGCGGAATCAGCAAACTTAATATCATATTTGTACAATATTATCTTAAATGCACAAATACCATCTACGGAGGGTATCAGAAGAGACTGGGAACAAGAGTTAGCTATTAAAATTTCAAAGGAAAGTTGGAATGAATACTTATTAAACGTGCATAAATGCTCGATTAATGTAAGACACACTTTAATACAATTTAAAATTTTACATAGATTATATTATTCGAAAACTAAAATTCATAAAATTTTCCCAAACGTATCATCTATTTGTGATAAATGTCAATCCCAAGAAGCAACTATAGCGCACTCATTTGTCTTCTGTACAAAAATTCAAAAATTTTGGAATGAAATTTTTGAAATCTTTACAAAGTTATTTAAAACAAGACTGATACCCAAAGCAGAATGGATTATCTTCGGAATAACGGAAGATGATCCAGAATTAAATGTGTTTCAAAAGAAATTAATGGATTATGGGTTAATAACTGGAAAAAAGCTAATTCTAAAATTTTGGAAGAAGGCTCCAATACCAACTATAAATATGTGGATTTCAAATATGTTTGAAACATTACACCTTGAAGAGATAAGACTCCTCCTAGCAGGTAAACCAGATCACTTCCACCTGACGTGGTCTGCATTTATAGAATTATTACAAACATAGGGTGCAAAAGTACTTAAAAAAAAAAAAAAAAATTGAGGTCGGGTAAGGGGGGATGATAGTTGAAGAGTTGGTATGTCCTATTTACGTGATGCTCAAAAAAAAAACCATTTGTTTCTCTTTTTTTTCTCTTTCTCTTTTCTTTTCTTAGGGCCTATTTCTTAACTCTTTTTCTTTTTGTTTTTAATTTCGCTCTTATAGGGTCTTCGTCCTTTTTTGTTGTTACATTTTCTACACTTTTCTACACTTGCACTTTTTCCTTCACTTTCTTCTCTCTTTCAATCTTTTCTTTCTCTAGTGTAAAAAAATAAATAAAGGGAGTACATTAATTGTAAGATGATATAAATGACGAGTATTAATGTATGTGGTTGTAATGTAATGTACTTCTAATAAATAAAAATTTAAAAAATAAAAATAAAAAATAAAAAAAAGCTCTACCAAATAATTGGAATAGGCATAATGGTGAAATTATCTCTTTCTGCTTTGTCAGATTACTATACACTGTGTTGGGATTAGCAAAAAATATATACAAAACAATAAGAGATTTACATTTTGAATAAAATGGCGACGTTTTGGGTTGGGACCCTTCTTCAGACAACAGTTACAATGTTGTTTGGTTCCATACGTTATTTTATAACATGTGGACTGGATCAACTTGGCTGAAGATGAACATTTGTGAAGGGAACAATGAAGCAACAATGAAGCCGTCCATTTTGACTCTTGTGAAGCCAAGATGGAATTGGCACTGCGCTCTGAATGCAGGTGCAAATGGATCATTCTTGTATTTGGCGTTCTTATATGCAGCATCTTGTTATTAATGAACCAGATTATTCTGGATCTGGCCAAATACCCAGACTTGCAATCCTCAATACTTTTCTCCCATCTGTATAAACTAATCTTCAGCCAATTTAATTCAGTCCCCATCTGCATAACTTGTTTTTGAATACAGGTGGTTGATGGAACTGACCTCATACCTAAGAAATCCTGGGAAGTGATGCATTATGCAAGTGGCACATGGGGGCACATGCTGAGGTCCTGGTTAAAAGGTGGTTAAAAACAATTCAAATAGTTGAAATAATAATAGCAATGAAAAACAATAGAAAATTTTTAAAAAAACAAGAAATTAAATGTCCCAGCTACGCTAGTCCCACCTGCCTGTGTTTGGTCAATATCCCTCCAAACCTGTCCTATCCATGTACCTGTCTAACTGCTTCCTCAACATTGGGATAGTCTCAGCCTCAACTACCTTCTCTGGCAACTTATTCAATACACCCACCACCCTTTGTGTGAAAACTTTCCTTTTTACTCACTGCCTCCACCTGCATTCTTGTGAATGATGTCATTGTTCCTATATCAGCAACATGGCGACTGTCTTAAGTATGTAGACACAAAATGCTGGAGTAACTCAGCGGGACAGGCAGCATCTCTGGAGAGAAGGAATGGGTGATATTTCGGGTCGAGACCCTTCTTCAGCACCTGCAGTTCTTTCCTACACATTTAGTACTATGTGTTCTGCTGTTGGACTCTGCGGTGAGTTTAGCAATGGAACAGCATATCACAGGGTGTCATCCCCAAACTTGTCTCCAAGTTCCTTGTTTCACTGTGTACTAGGTATAGCGGGAGTGGCAGATGGCTTGCTGCCACTGAATCACCATCTAAAGCAAGTACAATCCAGCCCCATGTAATTAATGGTGAAAACATGAACCTCAACCACAATTGCCTGGAAAGGGAACATGAAACAAGTTTGTTGAGCAGTTGACAAAGGAAATTGATGTGGGTAGGCTTGTGGTTGTTCTCTATGGTGACTTGAGTAAGGGATTTGACAAGGTCCCTCATGATAAATTGATCTAGAAGATTAAGATACATGAATTCAAAAGTTCCCTTGGCCTCTGATGCTCCAGAGAAAAGAGTTCCACCACTAACATACCTTGTATAGGTATGCCAGTTCTGAATTCAAACTGCAAAGTTGTGGAACTGTTTTCTCTGAAGCATCAGAGGCCAAGGGAACTTTTGATAGAAGTTTATTAAAATTATGAGAGGCATAGAGAAAGTAGACTATCAAAATCTTTTCTCAAGATGTAATGGTGGTATATGGATCATGTGCAAGCGGAAGGGATTAGTCTAATTTGGCATTAGGCTCAGCACAGACATTGAGGGCCGAAGGGCCTATTCCTATGCTGTACTGTTCTACATTCTATGTTCAAAACTAAGGAGGACGTATGTTTTAATAATATAAATCTTAAATATAAAAGCTCTGATTTAATTTTCCTTACTTCTTTACCTCTTTTCTCTCCCAATCTCTTTTTATTTTAGTTTCTGTATACAATTTGATTACAACTAATCTTTATTTCTTTCTCATCCTTTATTTTTTGGCATGTGTACTCCAGAGGCTCACAGGCCTATCTAATCTTGGCCAACCATTGTCAGTTTACTCGTAAAGTAATTTGCAGTGAAAAACAAATAGAACTTAAAAAAATATTTAAATCCTAAAAAAATATTACCACCTGATATTGACAATGTTAACGCACCTTTTTCTTGAACCTGTGCAGTTTGTTGGTGAGTTAATTTGAAATGAACTTTGGAAGTGAAATACAATGGACATTTGGCAAGTGTGCCCAAGCATTAACTCCCACCCCAAAGTTTATAGATTATTTGTCTCAACTTCTGAATTACAAAGTAATAGTTAACTACTATGCCAATAAACATTCACCTGAATGAAATGTCCAGGCCTGGTGATTTGATAGTTAAAAACCAAAAGGCATGGCAGAGTCTATGGGAAACTTTGGCTACTCTGTTCAGCAAATATTAAAACGTTGTGGCTTTAGAGGTTTTTGTTTGTTTATACACAGCACCAAAGCAAGAGGTCTATTGCAAGTTGAACACTCTCTGCAAGGAATACCTACCTATCTGACATTAGTCTGAAGTGTGCAGTTCCCAATTTGTCCTTTCATTCTACATCTTAACATAGCCTGAGTTTTCCTTTTCTGTACCGTTCCTTAATTTACAAAACATTTTTTAGGTTTGGAAAGATCAAGATTTTCCTCCTTATTGACTTGAAGGTTTAGTGCTTTGGGTCTCATTTCCATTCGATGCGTGTGCCCACTATCGATATCAACAGAGAGTGCAATGCATAAACGCTGTACTGTTTACTTTCTTTATACAATAAAGAGTGGTACAACTGATGCCCACCGTAATTGTGGAAAATGACTGCCAGATGATGCGGTCTTTCATTTGCGAATCGCGGTTCCACCCAACGGTTTCCTTCCCTGGACTCAATCTCCGGAAACAAAGTAGCTGGTACCCCGCCTGTTCAATTGCCACAATAGATGAAAATACTTTTTATTACCAAAAGTCGAGGTGGACAGTGAAGCCCATTAACCCCGTGCCGACGCAAGCTGCGTTTCCAACAGTGCCTCGGCAGTGCATATGACTCTGCTGCAGCTGTTTTCTTTGTTCTTTCTGCTCAGCCCACAATGGGACGGATTTAAGAAAGTGATGAAATATGACAACTCGATTGCAGAGGCATGGTGTTGTTGATCATGCGGGCAGTCAGCCAAGGTTACATTAAAAATGCCGCAGCCACTGCAGAAGCAGCTCTCTTGTCAGAAACGCGAATAAAATATTTTGCTGGTTTATAAAATAACATAATGTGGTTAGAACGTGTACTGCATTACAATGGTCACGGGAACGAAACAGAACATAGCGGGAGGCTAATGCGTCTGCGGATTTAGAATCGATTGTTTACAACATATTTTTATACAGAGATGTATTGTTAATTTCTCTTTTTCATAGGATCTTGTTAGATAATTTCGAAAAAAAATCAGATCGACATTTAGCACAGTGGCATCACATTAAAAAAACATGTTTCATATTTTAAATGTTATAGTTATCGAATCATTAATTTGAAATAGCTGATATAAAACAGCAAAAAAAAAGGAAAATGCTTTAAATATCCAGCGTTCGCTGGCTGCTTAATGTGAAGTTCGGTCAAGTAGTTGATAATAGCATTGGTACATGAGTTATCAATGCATTGTAGGAATGAAGTTAACAAAACATTTCTGAACTCTGGATGGACAGATTGGGTAATGAGCAAATATTTTTTTGAGGATGGCAGCAATTTAGTTTTATTTAGGGAAAACAGTAAGAAGCAATATTGTTGAAACCTGGAGGCCACAAGTTTAGGGCTAAAAGGTTTAGAATGGATCTGAGGAAGATTAATTTTCATTGCAAAGATGCATGGAGTCTGGAATGTACTGCCTGGATGGATGGTGATGGCAAATACTCTCACATTTGAATTGCCAAGACATAAAAGGCTATGGAATAAGTACTGGGAACTGTGATTAATATTGATGGGTACTTGATGGTTGGCATGGGTACGGTGGGGAGATGTGCCTTTTCTGTGCCATATGATATTATGCAGGACATGACCTCCCCGCCATTGAAGGGATCGACACGAGGCACTCCCCCAAAAAGGCAGCCAGCATTATCAAGGACCCACACCGTCCTTGCCACACTCTCATTTCACTCCTGCCATCGGGAATAAGGCATAAGAGCCTGAAAACTGTAATGTCCAATTCAGGAGCAGTTTCTTCCCAAGAACCATCAGGGTATTGAACACGGAAGATAGACACAAAAAGCTGGAGTAACTCGGCGAGACAGGCAGCATCTCTGGATAGAAGGAATGGAAGACGTTTTGGGTCGAGACCCTTCTTTAGACGAGAACACTACGTACTCCTACTAAACCTGAACTACGAACTGCTTGATTGCACTAAGGACATGGGGCTTTATTTTTGTCTCTGTTCATTTATTTGTTCTTGTTCATATTGTTCATTTCTTTTTATATATTGAACTTCTTTTTGTTGTTTATTATGATGTCTACTGAGTACTATGTTTACATATTAATTGGGGTGCTGCAATTTGTTATTGTTCCGTTTCATATCATCTGACAATAAAACACTCTTGACTTGATTAATATGGATTCCCTCTGCTGCAAACAATAATTGACATGGGTCAGATTGTAACATTAAATTTGTTGTCCAAACGTATTAAGATATATGGGGAAAAAGCAAGTAAATGGAGTTGGGTCACAGATCAACCATGATTGTATTGACCAGAGGATAAGCACTAAAGAACTTACAACCCACTTCCATTACACCGTTCATATGTTTCACTCTACACTTCTGCATAGCCTTAATCCAGATATGGATTCTTATTGATATACACCACAATTGATATACACGTAAATAAGAATATGTCGTATTACAGAGGGTTCGGGGAACATCTCCAATGATGTTAACAAGGATGGACAAGCTTTGCTCAGGTTGAGGGTAGATATAATTAAGCTGTGTAATACAATGAAAGGATTAGATATGATGAATAAGAAGGTCTTACTTTTCATAGCAGGGCGGTTTATGACTAAGGGAGCTAGGTTTAAGATAGTTGTTAGAAGAGTGAAGGGAAGAGGGAAGTTAAGAAATAAACATTTTTCATAGTTGGGTGGAGGGGTTTCTCTGAACGCCATTGTCTAAAAGGATGCTTAAGGTAAAAAATCTCAAAACATTTAATAAGTACCTAGTTGAGCACCTCGTGCATCATAATTTACAGGGTTATGGATGAAGAATTAAAAATTGACGTCAGTTTATATAATCTTATTCATCCAGCCTGAACTTGATGGATTAAAAGTTCACCAACTGTGTGGCAAATTTCCATAATTCTATGACACTTTAACATAAAAGCTAAATGCAAGAAGGGAACTGAGCATAAGATTCATCAGCCTGGAGACAGAGTCTAGCAGAGTTACACTGTGATGTTGTGGATCCCAAGGAATAAATGTTATAAATCTTGGATTGAAACTTCACATACTGGAAAATGATCCTAGTTATCTGTGGTCAATCATAGCTAGAGCACGTCAGAGCAAAATCCTTATTCCAATTAACTTTCCTCAACAATAAGGTTAGCACTGGGGCTGAAGGGGATATTGCAAAGACCCTTCTGTGATACTGACCTATCTCTAATTCTCAACCCATGTGAAATAGCATTTACCACAATAATGGTCATGAAATTCAAAACAATACAAGATTAAGCAGTCTGGTTAGTTGATATGCCTGTACTTAGCTTGATATGAGGCCTTCCACCACGGACAAACCATTTATATCTAAAAAAAAGTATCCCAACCTATGATAGATAACCAAGCAAGGGTGGTATATCACTGGTCATAATGATTTTCAACATGCATGTATGAGAGTGCTGCTGACCTGGCATCACCTTTATGGGCCAAATGTCATTCTTCTGTGTTGTAGTAAGTAAATAAATAAGGTAACATCCATAAGGATGTTGTAGATGGATGAGGGAGGACCTCATTGCAACTTAGCAAATAGTAAAAGGCCTGGATAGAGTGAATGTGGAGAGGATGTTTCCACTAGTAGTCTAGGACCAGAATTCATAGCCTCAGAATAAAAGATGTACCTTTAGAAAGGAGATGAGGAGGAATTTCTTTAGTGAGAGGGTGGTGAATCTGTGGATTTAATTGTCACAGACTGCTGTGGAGGCCGTCAATGGATATTTTTAAGGCGGAGATTTACAGATTCTTGATTAGTAAGGGTGTCAGAAGTTATGGGGAAAAGGCAAGAAAATGGGGTGGAGAGGTAAAGATCGATCAGCCGTGTGTAGGAAGGAACTGCATATGCTGGTTTAAACAAAAGGTAGACACAAAATGCTGGAGTACCTCAGTGGGACAAGCAGCATCTGTGGAGAGAAGGAATGGGTGACGTTTTGGGTCGAAACCGTTCATCAGAAGAAGGGTTTTGACCCGAAACTTCACCCATTCCTTCTCTCCAGAGATGCTGCCTGTCCCGCTGATTTACTCCAGCAATTTGTGTCTCTGGTAGATCAGCCATGATTGAATGGTGGATTAGACTTGATGGGCCGAATGTCCTAATTCTGTTCCTAGAATTTATGAACTTATAACTTCAAGACCTTGAAAGTCATAATGTCCAGTGGCACATCACACTCACTTCGCCATCCTGGGTTAAAATCCTGGAATTTAAAGAATGTAGTTATCAGAGGAATAACATTAGTTTAAAGAAAGCACTTGTTGTAGAAAAACTCACACTACAGCCTCAGACCAAGCAGGGACATACACCGAAAGTTGCTTGATTGTTCAGTTTTATGAACAAAATAAAGTCTTTTGAGTATTATTCAGTTCTAAATATAAAAATATAGAGACTACTTAAATAAAGCTGGAATTTGAACTTGTCAATGTGTTGTTCAGTAGTTACCAGTTGATATGAATTATATAGCACGAAAAACCTACAATGTAGGGGATTAAAAAAAACATTGTAACAATCAAACACCATATTTGTTCCGTTAAAAATAAAACGAAACAATGAAGATAAATTTAAAAACGCTTACTCAGAATTTGATATTATAACCAATTGTATACTGGGTAATATTACCTTAAAATGATCACTTGAAGTAGGTGGGGTGACTTTTCTAGTTAAATATTATCAACGAGATGACCGATTAGTTTTTTCGAATATTAATATCATGTAAATATCAAAACACATTATGTGTTCTGTGATATTGTCGCTTTGATGGCAATTGTATGTACAAGGGAGGTGGTATTACAATAAAAAATTGTATTAAAGAGACTGTGGGGGTAGTTCATTGGTGAAGCAAGGGACTGAAGTTTCGCCTTACGCCAACTTCAGACGCTCCTCCTCTGTATCCAGGGCTCTTCAGTGCACCTAGCGACTACTCTCATTGGTTGGACACTGTATCAATTTTGGGTGGAGAACCAATGGCTGAGATGGGTTGGGCCTCTTCCCTATTGACATCAAATCATGTGGCTTCCAACAGCTGATGCAATGTTTCAAGTACAAAGCGGTGGCCGCAGCTGGCCCCTGTTCGCACTCGGGACTGTCAGCGAGCTGGGGTGCGAGGGGGAGGGAAGGAAGAGGAAGAAGTGGCTGTGGCTCCTGGTCCGGGACACTGCGGGGCGCATAATTGAGCAGTGATGGTGATGATGTACGTTCAGACTTTAGGAGGCACAAGTCCTTACAGCACAAGGACGAGTCCTGTCGGCGATCAGGAGGATGGTGTGGTCCAGTTGATGAAGAAACTCCTTCACCACAGCTTCGCTGGCGAAGCAGTAACACAGTCAAAGAATATAAAGCCTGGTGAAAACCCCTTTGAGAGACATTACAACGTCGAAAATGACCGCCTGATTCCTACTTCAGGTGAGTTGCTGGGTCGCTGCGTCGTTTTGTTCTTGATAATTCGATAATAAATGATAGACTTCAAAAGTAACCCTAAAACTGTCAGTTTTCGTATATGTTTTATCCATATCATCTTCGGTTAGCATTTAGCACCTTCTAATTGACGAGGTGCCTCTACATTCCTGAAAGCCAAACAATGGGAGTTTAAAAAAAATCTTTTAGTGTCTTTTTAAATGCAGACATTTGTCTCCTATTCATGAAAAAATACTGCGAAGTAACGTCCTTTTTTAAAAAACTTTTCTATCCGAATACCGATTCAAACTAATCAATTACATCATCGCTATTCTAGAACCGAGAATGCAGGATAAAAGTGGTATGGCAATTGCACAATAATAAACGACAACCGCTTCACACAGATAAACCGTGGAATATGCCATCCTAAATATTGGGATCAAATGTTCTGGAGATATCGATCAGTGTTCAGTACTGCGGGTAATAAATATTACCACTGTTAAATAGGTGCTTCAAAGTCGTAGGTAATTAAATTATACATTTTTAATTTAATAAATATAAGGGGATCCTTGCTGAAATTATTAAGATCAGACTATTCATAAGTTTCTGAAGTGTTAATGCAATATATTATGAACAACATTTGTGTACCTGTATAAATTTTAAATTGTATAATAACTATATGAGATGAAAATGTGTTGGTGAACAAGGTTTGATATTGGTAATTGCATAATCACTCATCTTAAGAAGATCTGCGTGAAGACAATTCCAAAAATGGCAAAAACAATTGACTGACTTTTTAATCTCCATTTGGATAATATTATTGCAAACTGCCTGGCAACACTCTTTTCCTCCCCCCATCTCTCCCCTCCCCTGCCCCCCTCCCCTCTAAAAGTTGTGGGTTGCAATTCTGCACTGGAGATTTGGGCCATAATGATCCAGTCCAGCACTACAATTGAATACGGAGGCCATGCTGTATTGCCAGGTGTCATATTTCATATGAGATTTAAACCAGAGCCCCATCTACAGATGGGTGTAAAAGGTCTCGTGACAATGTGAGAGAATTGAATGGGAGTTGTCTCTATCTCAATGTCACTAAGACCGCTTATCCAATTATTGTCATATTGCTAGTATGTGAGTATCCTACAAGACAGCAGTGCATATATATATATATATATATAAGCATTTTAAAAATATTTTATCCAAGTGGTCAATATTTTTTTTATTTCATCCATATATATTTCAAATTAGTTCCATGTGATTTTCTATGAACTTTTGGACCTGAATGTGATTGCGAATAATTTAATCATTTGTTGACTTCCAGTTAAAATGTTGGGAAAAAAATCTGTGTGTCTGAATGTATTTCATTTCCTGAAAATAATATATTTCAAAGAATTATAATTTTTGTCTTTTTTTATTTTTGCAGATACATATTTCGTGAATCAATCTGGCAATGATTTTATTTTTCTGGAGGAACTTCTAGAAGAGAGGACCTGCCAGCATCTAGCAAAGCAGATAGAGCATTGCCTGTCCACTTCTAAGAAATCCCAATTGCACTGCCAGGAGCTCTTGATCCCTCAGTATATGAGCCTAAGAATCGCACAGGATGTACTTCGAATGGCTGCCAGTGAGCCCTGTGGGCTGCGTGGTGCTGTGATCTATGTTAACCTGGAACATGAGAATACAAACAAGAAACTGGGAAAAATAGTGTATGATAGCACTGTCATTCCTACCTTTGAATTGACTCTTGTCTTTAAACAAGATAACAACTCCTGGCCCAGTCTAAGGGATTTCTTTTCCATAGGGACTTGTTTCATACATGCATCAAGGAGGGTATTGAAGCTTAGCCCAGGCTTCAGATTAGTCAAAAGAAAATTGTATTCTTCTGTAGGACCAATTGTTGAAGAATGCTAATTGAGGGCCAAGCTAGATCTAAGAAGTAATTTCTGTGGTGAGAATTCTGACCTGTCATTTATTAAGGCCTAATGCTTGCTATTACGCCTGGAAGAGAAGTTTTACTGTAAATATTCTCATGCACAAAATACTACAGTTTCTTACAATGAATGTTAATAACTTGAATTTTACTAACATTTTTGAAGATTTGGGATGCTGAAAGTGAAGGATGCAGAGGATGCACAATAGAAGTTCATATTATTGTGCTATTCGCATTGTGTCTTCCTTCTGCAACTGTCAGAGGTAGATATTTTTATTTATGTTTGAGGAACATTGAAAGCATGTGGTGATGGTACAGAGGATGCAAAGTGCATGAGGGAAAATCCAGGGAAAAGAGATGAAGATTATGAAATGTGTGTAAACCTTTCATCAGGAAGAGGCAATTAAGGACAATGAATTGAACACTACTAAGCTGTTAAATTGAGCAATGGGTACTAGGTTAAAATGGAATTTAAAGGTCTGCAATTTTTTTTTACTTTACTGATGGTCAGTATTCCATGTTTGCACATTTTTGCACTGTATTTGACTGCACTGTTCAATTGAACAATTTTGTACTTTGTATGGGCACGCTGGACTTGCTCTCAAGTAGTAATGTTACATTTGTACGAATAGTGCACGCTTCCCAGAATGGATGCAATGTACTGGCAACTGCTAGCTTCATCTACTGCAGTGCTATGATTGAGTTCTTGTTAAAGTGGTAAGTGTCCAATTGTAAACTCATTGGAAATGTTGGAAATAAACTTTATACAAAATAAAGATTGGTTCCATCCTTCTATTTTGACCTGTCATTAAACAGTTTAAAAGTGTATGTTGGGGGGAGGGGGTGGGAACTACAAATTGTGAAAGATATTTGAACTAGAAATAAGTATGGCATATGATTAAATAACATTGAGAATTGGTTTGGATTTAAGTGTTTAATTGTCATATGTACTTGCAACAGAACAATGAAATTCTTACTTGCAGCCGCATAGCAGGCCTGTAAACACAATACACATAGATAATATATAATAAACAAAAAATCAATGTTAATAATCCCAATAGTAGTGAAAAATCCCCATAGTCTCTAGTGCAACCAAAGACAATCCATAGTTCATTGTTGAGGTCTTCTTATCGAGTCCACACACAAGATTAGAAGTTGTTCAGCCAGAGCTGAACACACTTCTCGGTATCTGCATACAATGCTGTCTTTTCGCTTCATGTGCGTGCAAAGATTGGTGGAAATGGGGCCGCGATGTGAATGCCCTTTCCTTGACCCCATAGTTGAGGTTATCGTTGTGCAGTGTTCTTGAGTTTGATGGTTATTGGGAAGATGCTATTCTTGAACCTGGTGGTCACCGTTTTCAGATTCTATACCTTCCCACTGGTAGGAATAAAATGAGAGCAAGAGCGTGGTGTGGGCTCTTGATGATACTAGTGCAGTGCATCCTATAGATCCTTTCAATGGTGGGGAGGTTGGTGTTTGTGATAGGCCGGGCAGTGTCCATTGCCCTTTGTATTCTTTGTTCTTGAGCAATCAAGTTATTGAACCAGGACACGATGCAACCAGTCAATATGTTCTCTACTGTACACCTGTAGAGGTTCAAGACAGCATTCATTGATATACCGAATCACCTCTCCTAAGGCATTGATGGGCATTCTTTATGATTGCATCAATATGCTTGGGCTAGAACAGATCTTCAGAGATATGCATACTCAGGAACTCAAAGTTGTTGACTCTCTCCACTGCCAACCCATCGATGCAGACAGGTATGTGGATCCTCTGCTTCCCCCTTCTAAAGTGAACAATCAGCTCCTTGGTCTTGCTGACATTGAGAGGAAGATTGTTGTCCTAGACAAGTTAAATTTTAATATTTAAAATTACTTTCCTTTATGGAGGAAAATCTTAAGACATACACACAAGAATTACAATAGGACTTTGGTCCATCTGAAAGTACACACAGTAATTACAAAATGAAAATAGGCTGTTCAATCTAACTAGTCTCTGTCAGACCTTTCCCTTCACATGTGTGATCAGTACTAATCACATTTTCTCGGTATGCCCTCTATTCCTTTCTGTTACTCAATGTCCAATCCAATTGTCTTAAACTCGAACTGCACTAACCTATTCTCAATCTCTAACCTCATATTTTGCATCATTTGTAGTCCTCTTGACCACTGTAACCATGCATTTCTCTGCAACCTGAACTTTTCATTATCTTAAGCACTATTACATTATTCTGCCTGAAGAAATTTCCCTTCAATTTGGTCTTAAATAGATTAGACCTTATTCTGTAACTGTGGTCCCTGGTTCTAGGCTCAAGAGAGTTTATTCAAGAGAGTTTATTGTCATGTGTCCCAGATGAGACAATGAAATTCTTGCTTTGCCTCAGCACAATAGTAGGCATGAATACAGAACAGATCAGTGTGTCCATATACCATTATATAAATATATACACACAGGGCTCTCACTTAACTTTTATTCCCTGTTGCCAGCCGGGCAACCTAGGCAGTTTTTTAGGTTGCCAAATGACAGTTTAGGTGGTCATTTAAGACGGCTTGCATGACGGGTGCAATAATGTGCTTGGACGAAGTGGGTAGTTACCAGTCGGAATTATGCTCAATGAAGCATTCACATATTATTTCTGCTTGAAATAAAGTCACAAACTAAACATATTCACCAATCAAGACATGATATATACCACAATGACTTGCAGCAAAATTATAATACAGTATCTCAACTCATTTTACACATTGCAATTAATACAATTTCTATTATTTCTTTCCACTTCCAAACAAAAATGTGGTTGGATTATTCAGCGTATGATCAACCTGTGTCAATAAAACCTGGACCATGGTAACATATATGCTTAACCATGCACACTGCAGATTGATGCAAGCATGTTTTCTGTGAAGGACCAAAAATTATCATGACATGGCCATAGCATGGGTTGTTATTGCTATTGGTACAGAAACACTCTCGCTTCCCACATAATTTATCCACAACAAAATATACAGGTTGCAAGGAAATTTCTAAAGGCATTTTATGATAATAGCGGTTAAACCGACTATACCCATCTGACAAGTTAAATATTACACTAACTGACAAGAGATGGTCAAAGGACATAACTGCAGCAAATGTTCTTTTGGTAATTTGTTTAAAGGTGTCAAAACGCCACATTACCGGACATTCAGATTAGATGTATGTGCTGATAACAGCAATGAAGATACTCAGTTTGTACGCACCAGATTAAAAAAAATATTGATAAATGTTGTTTCCATCATTCTATGAGTATAGAGTGAGTTCATATTCGTGGAAATGTATCAGCCTCGATGGGGCTGAGCACGCAGCCTTGAGGTGCTCCCGTGCTGATTGTTATCGAGGCTGACACATTTCCACCAATATGAACAATCCGTGGTCTGTGGATGAGGATGTCAAGGATCCAATTGCAGAGGGATGCGCAGAGACCCAGATCTGAGAGCTTGGTAACCAGCTTGGAGGGGAGGATTGTATGAAATGCCGAGCTGTAATCAATGAATAACAACCTGACATATGAGCTTTTGTTGTCCAAGTGGTCCAGAGCAGAGTGGAGGGCCAGCGAGATCGCATCCACCGTTGATCTGTTGTGGCGGTAGGCAAACTGCAGTGGGTCCAGGTTTTTGTCGAGGTAGGAGTTGATTTGCGCCATGATCAACCTCTCAAAGCACTTCATCACCACCGACGTTAGTGCCACTGGTCGATAGTCGTTGAGGCACGTCACCTTGTTCTTCTTGGGCACCGGTATAATTGATGCCCTTTTAAAGCAGGTGGGAACCTCAGACCTCAGAAGTGAGAGGTTGAAAATGTCCGTAAAAACTCCAGCCAGTTGGTCCGCACAGGTTTTTAGAACACGACCGGGTATACCATCAGGTCCAGGCGCTTTTCGAGGGTTCACCCATCTGAAGGATTTTCTGACGTCGGCCTCTGTGACTGAGACTGAAATACCATTACAGTGAATGGGGGCTCGAGAAGGCATATCAGTGTTCACCCTATCAAAGCGTGCGTAAAACGCATTGAGCTCGTCAGGGAGTGATGTTTCGCCGACATTCGAGCTACCTCCTGATTTTGCCTTGTAGGAGGTGATTGCATTCAGGCCCCGCCACAGCTGCCGAACATCTGTCTCATCCTCCAGCTTGGAGCAGAAGTCCCTTTTGGCCTTTTTGATGGCCTTACCAAGGTCGTATCTGGACTTCTTGTAGACCACTGTATCATCAGACATGAATGCCCGGTGTCTGGTCTTCAGAAGAGTGCGGATCTCAGAGTTCATCCAAGGCTTCTAATTGGGAAACACTCGGAAGGTTTTTGTAGGGATGCAGTCCTCCACACATATCTTTATGAAGTCTGTAACGATTGTGGCATATTCGTTCAGGTCCGTTGCTGAGTCCCTGAACATTGCCCAGTCTACAGACTCCAAACAGTCTTGGAGTTGTTCCTTTGTCCCCCCCGACCAACTCTGTACAGTTCTCGCCTCTGTGGGTGCGCTATTTAATTGCTGCCTGTAGGCAGGAAGAAGCAGTACCACGGTATGGTCGGATTTACCGAAGTGAGGGCGAGGGATAGAGCGATAGGCATCCTTGATGGTGGTGTAGCAGTGGTCGAGGGTGTTTGGTCCTCTGGTGCAGCAGGAGACATGTTGGTGGAAGTTAGGGAGCGATTTCTTGAAGTTTGCTTTGTTGAAGTCCCCGGCTATGGTGGTAAACGCCTCGGGGTAAGACGTCTGGTGTTTATTGACCACGGCGTGCAGCTCCTCCAGTGCCAGGCAGACGTCTGCTTGGGGTGGGATGTAGACCGCGGTCAGGATGATGGAGGTGAATTCCCTTGGAAGGTAGAAGGGGCGGCACTTCACCGCCAGATGTTCGAGGTGTGGAGAGCAGGAGTTGGACAGGACTGCCACGTCTGAGCACCACGCAGAGTTGACCATGAGGCCGACGCCCCCTCCTCTCCCTTTCCCAGATGCCTGCGTACGGTCCATACGGTGGATGGAGAACCCTCCAGGCTGGACCGCTGAGTCTGGGGAGCTGGGGGTGAGCCATGTCTCTGTGAAACAGAACATAGAGCATTCTCTCAGCTCCCTTTGATAAAGCAGCCTTGCCCTTAAGTCCTCCACTTTATTTTCTAGTGACTGTACGTTGGCCAGTAGGATAGTAGGGAGAGGGGACCGAAGTCCCCTCCGCTTCCGTCTGACCTGTAGTCCTGCCCGACGGCCATGTTTCCGTACTCCATGGAGCCCTCCTCGCTGTTTACAGGTACAGTACTTACGGGTCTCCGCGAGGTCGGGGAATCCCGAGATCGGGAATTCCCGTACAGTCTGCACCTCCAGCTCCGTTGCTGCTGGGGGATCCTGCCCGACGGCTTTGATTCCGGACTCCATGAAGGCCTCCCCGATGTTTGCAGCTAAGGTTCTTGCTATGCCTGCGCTCCTCCGCGAGGTTGGGGAATCCCCTCCACCATCGGGAGTTCTCAGTAGCGCTAATGCATTTAAATGCGTTAGCAGCTCGCTACTTACGGCGTTGATTCCAGTGGATTTCCTGATGCAGGTGAGTTCATAAATGCTGTATCCTCCTGTTTTTCTTTGTGCCGTGCGCAAAATATCGCCGCAGGTAGGCGCCATCTTAGTGGAAAGTTTCTCCCTGCTTCTAGCTTGTTGTGACCAACAAGGCTGGTTAATAGGTTATATGACCTCTACGGGAAGTAGATCCCTGTTTTTATGTTTTAGAAAAAGGTCTTAAATTCCTATATCCCACATTAGTCACACCCTGGCAATTTGGGAAAGATCTGGTTATTCCCACTCTTTGCTTCATGTCTAATACCCAAATCGCAATCCATGTAAGTGTATTATTTTAAACTCCACGAGCTCTAACATTGCTGACCGATTTCCTGCGCAGGAGCTTATCAGAAGTCTTTCCAAGATCATAATACAACACAAACACGGATTCCCTCCAATCTATTTTACTTGTCACGTCCTCAAAGAATGTCACTGGATTAGTCAAACATTATTTTCTTTTCCTAAATCCATGCTAACTCTGTTTAATCCTGTCATCTCTTGTTGGAGATGATTATTACCTAGTTTTTGGGTCGTGTAAAAGTTACTTACCACTTATCAACCCACACCAGCAAGTAACTTCAAACCCCAATGCCTGATGTAACAACATACTGGTGTCATCAGACCATAATTCCTTGGGTACAACTCAAGTTCACTGGTCATTGAAATTGTCTCTGAGCCAATTTGTAATTGAACCATAACAGATTGAAAGCTCGGCACATAAAGCCTGAAAAAAAATCTCTATTTAACAACATTATCAGTCCGTCAAAATGACTTTCTGGTCTGATTATATTCTTGTAAACCACCTCTCAGTGCTCGCATCATTACACTGAAAAAAATGCCAGTTTTACTCATGCATTCATTTCAGGCTGTAGAAAATCTTTAATTATTTCATGACAATTAAGTTATGGCTAAGCTTAAATGTTCCTACCCAGGTTTATTTATACCACTTCGCACTGCAACTCAGTAACTACAAATAATATGCTTGCCTTAAGCCCATGTCCCACTTTCCCGAGTTACTCACGAATTCTCCCGAGTTTTCCCCTTGCTTCAAACTCGGAGAATGTCCCTAGCGAGTCCGTAGTGAGTCTGTAGGAGGATGTAGGCATCCGTAGATATTTCGTAGCGGCTCGTAATGCCAGCCGTAGGTACTCGGGGCATCAGGTAAGACGTTTTTTCAGCATGTTGAAAAATGTGCACGAGTAAAAAAAATAGCCCCGCGTACCTACGGCTGGCTATTACCGTAATTCTCCGAGTTTGAATCAAGGGGAAAACTCGTAATTGATCTTATACTAGACCTGAACTCCACGTTCCTGCCTTATTTCCATTAATTTCCCTGCAGTTCAAAAATCTATTTTACCCTTGATCTCTTCTTTCTTTCAAATTCCCATGAGATTGAGTATAACTTGCTTCTGGTTCTATTGACACCGGGGTTAGGTTTGCAAGATTCAGTGGGGATATTACATTTTTTCAAGGAGATTTTAAGCACGTCCTTGAATTTTTAGCTCTGTCCATCCATGTGGTCATTTCCCATGATAGAGCTTAGTATAGAGTGTCTGTTTCTGGTGTCAGGCATGTGGATGGCATGGCCTGCCTGACACTAGGCATGTCCATTGACAACAAAACATCACTAGGAGGTTCATTTGCCTGTGTTTGGTTGATATAACTGTAAATTTAATCCAAGGTGGCTGGACAATAAATTGAGCTTTCTTCAGTCTCTCCCAATTACATCCCAAATATGGCATCTGGAACACCATAAAGGTTGGTGCTGTAGTCGAGTGTGCAGAGAATTATAATCTTCTTGACTACATCTTGGATAGGATCGGTCCGAGTCAGCATGGATTTACGAAGGGGAAATCATGCTTGACTAATCTTCTGGAATATTTTGAGGATGTAACTAGCAAAATGGACAAAGGGGAGCCAGTAGTTGTCGTGTACCTGGACTATCAGAAAGCATTTGATAAGGTCCCATGTAGGAGATTAGTGGGCAAAGTTAGAGCACATGGTTTTGTGGGTAGGGTGCTGACATGGATAGAAAATTGGTTGGCAGACAGGAAACAAAGAATAGGGATTAACGGGTCCCTTTCAGAATGGCAGGCAGTGACTAGTGGGGTACCGCAAGGCTCAGTGTTGGGACCGTAGCTATTTACAATATACATTAATGATTTAGATGAAGGGATTAAAAGTAACATTAGCAAATTTGAAGATGACACAAAGCTGGGTGGCAGTGTGAACTGTGAAGAGAATGCTATGAGGATGCAGGGTGACTTGGACAGGTTGGTGAGTGGGCAGATACATGGCAGATGCAGTTTAATGTGGATAAATGTGAGGTTATCCACTTTGGTGGCAAAAACAGGAAGGCAGATTATTATCTAAATGGGGTCAAGTTGGGAAAAGGGGAAGTACAACGGGATCTGAGGGTCCTTGTTCATCAGTCACCGAAAGTAAGCATGCAGGTACAGCAGGCAGTGAAGAAAGCAAATGGCATGTTGGCCTTCATAACAAGATGAGTTGAGTATAGGAGCAAAGAGGTCCTTCTGCAGTTGTACAGGGCCCTAGTGAGACCACACCTGGAGTATTGTGTGCAGTTTTGGTCTCCCAATTTGAGGAACGACATTCTTGTTATTGAGGGAGTGCAGCGTAGGTTCACCAGGTTAATTCCTGGGGTGGCGGGACTGTCATATGTTAATAGAATAGAGCGGCTGGGCTTGTATACTGGAATTTAGAAGGATGAGAGGATATCTTATTGAAGCATATAAGATTATTTAGGGTTTGGACACGCTAGATGCAGGAAACATGTTCCCGATGTAGGAGGAGTCCAGAACCAGGGGCCACAGTTTAAGAATAAGGGATAAGCCATTTAGAATGGAGATGAGGAAAAACTTTTTCACACAGAGAGTTGTGAGTCTGTGGAATTCTCTGCCTCAGAGGGCGGTGGAGGCTGGTTCTCTGGATGCTTTCAAGAGAGCTATACAGAGCACTTAAAGATAGTGGAGTCAAGGGATATGGGGAGAAGGCAGGAATGGGGTACTGATTGTGGATGATCAGCCATGATCACATTGAATGGCGGTGCTGGCTCGAGGGGCCGAATGGCCTACTCCCGCACCTATTCTCTATTATCATCAGACATGCAATTTTCCCTTAACTGGCAATCATAGTCACCATCATAACAACACGCACAACTCAATGCCAGCATGCAAGATTGCCATGGCTACATTCATGGACAAGTGAGGTTTCCAGTATTTGTAAGTATAGGTGACATCAATTACACTAATTTAAAGGCATGAGTCCCAAGCAAATTCCCATGTTCAGAGTGGTTGTCAACATGAACATCAACCATTATTCATAGGCTTTTTTTGACTCTACTAAAAACTTTGACTCCAATAACTTAGAGGAACAGTGTAGCATCATCATCAAATTTGGCTGCCCACAGAAATGTGTGTTTTATGATGGTCAAGCAAGCTATGATTGAAATCAACTTGTTCACAACCAACTCTCAGTGCAGCCTAGTGTCAAGCAAAGTTGCACCATTTCCCACCATACTGCACCTCACTTCCATCAAGTTTACCGTTAAGAGTGCAGTTCATCTGAAGAGCAAATGGGAAATGGTTTAATTAACACCACTGCCACTCGAGAAACAAGATAACTTGAAATTCAGCCATCAGACTGTGGTTTGCAGAAAACCTTTGAAATCACACTCCGTCAATGTCGACTCATTCACTGAAATATACGCACTTAAGTATAAGTTCAGAAATATAAGCACTTAAACATTATCGTTAACTTTTGTAAATCAAAGGTCCTCGATCAATATTGTTCAACACCACCATCCAAAACAAAACTGTTCCCAATAAGAACTTGGAAAACATGGATTAATTCCCATATCTCATGCGCATTCTTCAATAATGGTCATCACTATCACCTTCAATGTGCTTGACCATCTAAAGAAAATAATTGTTACAAATCAAGACCTCAAATCTGGCACAAAGTTCATGGTCTACTGGGCTACCATGACCTCTGTTCCCCAGTGGGGAGTTCCCACTTTTAGAATGGCGTTGAGAACTTTTGAGTCTTCTTGAGTTTGATTTGTCGCTCGCGATACATATAAACCAGCGTAAATGGCAGCAAGAATACAGCATTTGCCAAACTACACATTCACCTGGTCTGCCAAGTACCACTTGTCCATCTGTGACAAAGTCTATAGGTCTCAAATTGTTCTCATCATAACCCACCGAACTAAGGATAGAAACATATCATGCAGGATTCTGAGGATCCGCCCAAGAAGGAGAAGGTGATTTTGATTCAATGTAATCAAGAACATAGGTAGAATATACTATATTTTTTATTACTGATAGTACCTTTTATTACACTGTGCCTTGATTGCTAGTATTTTGACGACTTCTGTCATAATGGAATCAGAATTTAAATGTCTTTTCAATAAGGCATGCTGCGGGAGGTTGAATGCCCAATCACAAATGTGTACACACACATTACATCATCCTGGCTGACTGCTCAGAATCAAAAACAAAACAAAAACCCTGGAGGAGCTGGTACAATAGGTCTTGCTATCAAGTGCACATTCTGCAGTCCCCTGGGGTTTTGTGAGTGATGCATATTGATGCAAAGACATTTTCTTTGATAAAGCTGAATACTAAAACAAAATTGACCAATACACAAACACACACACAATAGTTCCATTTCGACAAACGATAAGCACTCAGTAGTAATAACTATATGTTTGCAAGCCTACATATGTGAAATGAGTTATTGTGCTGAAGATGCATCACATTTTTCAAGTTTTACATTTAGAATGTGGAAAACAATTTAAAAATATTTTGGAAACCTTTAGGTACAAAAATATTTCGGTATGAAATCTTTGATTGTTGAACTGTTTTCCACTATAAAAAAGCCACTTCCAGGATAACAGTAAATTACAAGTCAATCAATTCTTAATGTTTGAATATATTTTGTAAACATAAATAAAAGCGAGGTGGATTCAGCATATTCGAACGTCTTAAAATGCCATAAGGCTTTTGATTCAGATACTGTATGACTCATGCTATTGATTTAAGATGCGTTGAGCTCTCCAAGCTATAAAACCATCAAAAAATTGCTGAAGTGCTTTTTACTTCTTACATATTGAACAATAAATTAATCCTCCAAGGGGCAACTGTTTGAAAACCGTTCTGCTGATTACTCCGATGAAAACACATCGGATCTCACAGGTCTGACAGGCACCACAATGCTGAAAGGAGGATGGATCTGTAATCTGTATTCAGCTTCTCTTTTCACAGACCATGGACATCGGCAGTAAACAATCCCACAAGCCTCCAGGACTCCACCAGCTGATCCTGAGCTCGATGTGCTCTTTCTGAGAAGTACTGTGCTTTCATTTGAAGTATTTCATTCAACAGTTTAATCTCAGAAAGGACAAGAAACTGCAACAAATGAGTTGATATGTCAAGGGTTTACCTTAAAATTGCCTCATTGTTCAATTTACTGCCCCCGCTGTTTGGGTACCTGTTTTTGCAATACTCTTTGATGCTAAAACAATGCATCTTTATTCTCTACCACAGTCAACATCTAACAATTAAAACTGATTAACCCTGAATTGCTCATTAGAGGAAAATATATTTTGGGGCACACTGATCAGAGCGAAATGTACATTGTCATACGGTCATAAATCATAGAGAATAGGAGTAGAATTAGGCCATTTGGCCCATCAAGTCTACTCTGCCATTCAATCATGGCTGATCTATCTCTCCCTCCTAACCCCATTCTCCTGCCTTCTCCCCATAACCTCTGACACTGTACTAATCAAGAATCCATCTATCTCTGCCTTAAAAAAATATCCACTGACTTGACCTCCACAGTCCTCTGCGGCAAAAAATTCCACAGATTCACCACCCTCTGACTAAATAAATTTATCTTCATCTCCTTACTAAAAGAATGTCCTTTAATGCTGAGGCTATGACCTCTAGTTCTAGACTCTCCCACTAGTGGAAACATCCTCTCCACATCCGCTCTATCCAAGCCTTTCACTATTCTGTATGTTTTATTGAGGTCCCCCCTCATTCTTCTAAACTCCATCGAGTACAGGCCCAGTGCCGACAAACGGTCATCATAGGTTAACCTACTCATTCCTGGGATCAAACATTGGATTAAATATATTAAATTTTAGAGCAACAGAGGTATGCAGCACGGGAAACAGGGACTGCGGTCCAACACGTTTGTGCCGACCAAGTTGCCTAACCAATCTAGCCCCACTTGCCTGCAGTTGGCAATCCTTCCAAACCATTCCTAACAGTGTACATATTTAAGTGTAATTTAAATTTCCAATTGTTCTCGATTCCAATACATCCTCTGGCAGAGCATTCCATGTATGCACCACTCTCGGTGTGAAATGTTGCCCCTCAGGGGCCATTTTTCCCTCTCATCTTAAACCAATGCATTCAGGTTTTAGACCTGCCTTCCCTGGGGAACAGTGAGTATTCATTTTATATATGCCATTTATTATAAATCTCCTTAAGGTTAGCCCTCAGTCTCATACTCTTTAAAAAACAAAGAAAGGCACAACATTGTGGTCATGTTGACGAGAGGAGATTTTAGGTCCATGTTTGCACCATCTAGATACAATAAGGAAGAAAAAATTGTGAGAAAGCGGATGCTGTTGGATGTAAGAATGAGGATCGGCTCCCACTCTACCAATGTGAGCTGAACCCATGATCATGAACACACACTGCTAGAGTTATAATGGCCTGTGGGCAAGTTAGAAATCACCATCCAATCTAATACTCCATCTTCCAATATTTCAAGAGAGAGGAAGGAGTGTTATGCAAGTTTGTTACGACGTATTGAGAAAGATGATCACGTATTGAGAAAGAGAGCACACAAAAGCCCAGTGAAAAAAAATAAAGTACATGCTTGCCGACCTGCCCCATCAAACACCTCCTGTAAAGAATTTACAGATACATGTTCGCTTGATCAGCCACTTCAGAACCCACAGAAATTCTTGGCTCTGTGAAAGACGGTTAAAAAATAAGTGGAAATGAAATATGAGAAATAAATATGAGAAAGCATAACTGTTTGGGTTGAAAAATTAGTTGAAAGATTTGAGATATTTGTGCAAGGTCTGTAATGGGTCAACCATTGGTTTTTTTCCTGATTATTATCCCTTACATTTGCTTCATTTCTGTTCTTGGCACTTTGTTACATTTCAAACATACAGGACCCACCCACTAATGTTCATACTTTTCATAATTTTCTAATTTGACATTAGAAATTTGACAAATCTCATGCATGTGCTTCTATGCTGGGCAGTAATTCAAGCATAGTTAGTGAGAACATTCAAACAGTAGAAACAACAAACTGCAGATGCTGGCTTACACAAAAGGACACAAAGTGCTGGAGCAATGGGTCAGGCATCATCTCTGGAGAATGTGGATAAGTGATGTTTCTGGTCGGGATCCTTCCTCTGACCCTTCTGAGGAAGTGGCCAAACCAGAAACGTCAACTATCCATGTTCTCCAGAGATCATGCCTGGCCCGCTGATTTACTACAGCACTCTGTGTGCTCTTTTGGTCAGAATGTTCACCTCCTCTCTGAGCAGTACAAGAATTACATTAGTTGCAGCTGGTCAGATTTACAAGCTGCAAAGAGTCCCTAACATTACTTGCTATTTTTTCAAGTTTTTATAGACTAATAAATTTCGAGCCCTAATTCTAAGATGCACATCACAGAACACTGGGTATTTACAGAAGGTGGTAATTCATTCTGCCATATCTGTTCTAGGTTTTTTTCCCTAAATGAATTGTCCAGGTTTATCTCTCAATCCCATCTCAACCAGATTTCAGTATTTTCAGACGTAATCGCACAATGCTCAAGATCAAATTCTCTTAGGAGGTGACCTCCATCAATTGCATGTGTTTAATAACACAACTGCAAGTTGTTTCTTGGTTCAACAAGTTTCATGCTTGTATGTGTCCCTTCACAAGTTGTAGTAGATGTCACATGAGGAAGCTGCAAGATTCCGTACTATTGATAGTGTAAGTGCACAAAATTTTGTCACTGATTCAGGTAGCAAGATTTTGTTTTTCATGCAGTTAGTGATAATCTTTCACAAGACTACGTGTGTGCTAAACAGCACAATCAGCATGCAATAAACAGAGCTGTGCAAACCCACAAACAGTGGATCAGATCATAGCTCTACATCCTACCACATCTGAACTTTAGACTTTAGAGATACAGCACGGAAACAGCCTCTTCGGCCCACTGTTTCTGCGCCGCCCAGCAATCACCCCATACACTAACACTATCCAACACACTAGGGACAGTGCACAATTTTATCAAGGTCAATTAACCTACACACCTGTACGTCTTTGGAGTGCAGGAAGAAACTGAGCACTCAGAGAAAACCCATGTGATCACAGGGAGAACGTCCAAACTCCATACAGACAGCATCTGTAGTCAGGATCAAGCCCGGGTCTCTGGCGCTGTAAGATAGCAGCTCTACTGCTATGCAACTGTGCCAACCATCTAGTCATGATTCATGGTGAAGAAAGTTAAATAGGGAATGGTACGACAAGGCAATGATGTGGGTCCAGCATGTGGATGCCAAAGACATGGCTAAAGCATTCATAATCATGTTGAGATAGAAGTACCAGGTGGTTGCCCCACCTTGGCCACCTCTTGAATTCCTCACCATCGCAGTAGCCAGTCTTCAGCCAATACAATTCACTCCATGTCATATTAAGAAACACCTGAGAATACTGAGTGGGACCAGACTGAGTGGGTCTGCGGCACCAAAGCACCTCATTAAATCTTTCTAAGACAATTACAACACTGGCTTCTACTCAGGAATGTGGAATTTTTTTCAAGTATGTCCTGTTTGCAAAAGTCAGGAAAATTAAATCAGTCTACTTTTAATCATCAGCACAATGATGAAGGTATCATCAAAAGTGTTATCAAATGCCATTTATTATTAATTTGCTCACTGATGCCTAGTTTAGGATTCACAAGAGCCATCAGTTCCAGAACTAATCCTAACCTTGGTCAAGATATGGACCAAAATGCTGAATTCCAGAAGGAAGTTGTGTGACTGCTTTTGATGTCATGATGGCAGTTGACCAAGTATAACATCAATGAGCTTTGATAAAACTAAAGCCAATGGGCAACGAGGAAAACACTTTGAAAGTAAGAGTCACACCACTCTCAAGATAAGATGATTATCATTTTCACAACTCATCTCAAACCCAGGATATCACTACAGGAATTTCCTAAGCCCTACCATCTTCAACTGCTTCATCAATGATCTTTATTCCATTGTAAGGTCATGCGGGGATGTTCACTGATGACTATGCAGCACTCAATTCCATTCATAACTCTTCAGTAAATGGAAGCCTGCATAGGTTTCCTGCCTGCATAAGTTTCATGCCTGCATTTATAAGTTACAAGTAACATCTATGTCATAAATGTGCCAGGCAATGACGACTTCCAATAATAGAGAATCTAACAACCTAGCCTTGACATTTAATGGCATAACTATTTGCTGAGTCTCCACTAAGAAAATCCTGGGAATCACCATTGTTCAGAACTCAGAACTTATAGAATTGGCTGTTAATTCCAATTATAATTTGCCGGAGAACTATTTTGACATATAACTCTTTTGGAGCTGATCCAAGTCTGTGGTGCATTATGCACTATCTCACCTTTGATTTTAGACTGTCATTACCATGTTTGCTTTCCCAAAGATCTTTGATTTTAAAATAAAAACTTCTATGTTTTACTGATCTCTCCCGCTGGTGTGTTGTACTTTTCAAAATGTTCTCCTATACTAAACATGCTAACACTATCTCTCCACTAGTGGATGGTATTTGGGGAGGAAATTGATATTGCTCGATAGGTGGGGTGAGTTTCACCATGTGAAACTCGCCACATTTAATTTTAGCTGCTGCAGATCATGAGGGAACATCATGTTCAGACTTCATTATGTTACGATAAACATCGTTGTAACGATAAACATAGTTTATTTTGCTAGTCTAGATAGTCTATTTGTCGGCCTTACTGATGGATTCTGGAATAATTGGCATCAATTATTGGCGTTAGACAGTGACTAGATCCAGGCCTACATCTTATATTTGGGACATCAAAGCATAGAATTGCATTCAGTTCCCTTGTAAAACAGCAACCCACCAGCATGGATACAGCAATACAGAAAACGTCTTATAAGTGGGAGAGCAGCAAAAGCACAAAAACGGAATGCACAAAGACAACTTGTCCGCAAATTCATAATTTTGTTTTTGACAGACTTTACAAATATATTTTCATTGTTGATCGTTTTATTCTAGACTAGAATTTGTGCAGAGGATACTGAAATGATCAGTAATGGTGGTTCAGTGACTCCACATGAAATATTCATTATATTTGTCAGAACTTACAATTCTTAAATAAACCACAAAGTGCTGGAGTATCTCAGAGGGTCAGGCAGCATCTCTGGAAGACATGGCCAGGTGATATTTTGGTTGGAACCCTTCTCCAGACTGATTGCAGTAGGGGAGAGAAAGTTAGAAATGAGGTGGAGATGGGACATTGCTAAACATGTTTGAACATCGCCATTTGAGCGCAGCGAGAAGACACTTAGCTGAACTACAGCACTGCTTGCGGTAAGAGAAATAAAGTGTTGCTGCAGGATGGATAGCTGAAACAAAGTGAATGGGCAAGTATTAGGCATAAAAACGAATGCTAACACTCATATAAACAAGAGCCGTGGGAATATTGGTGAATAATGTTCCAGTTATGATTGTGTTTTGCATAACTCAGTTGAACAATTGTAAACTATATTATTTTGTGCAGTTCATTATATGCAGTTTGAAATTGATTCTATTTTAGACATTTAGAGGAATTTATGCTAAAACCCCCACTGTTTTCATATTTGTTTAACAAAGAGGCTTTGTGTCTGTATGAATGTAGCTTGGAAGGTTCCTGATTTGTGTGTGGTAATCATATGATATTAACTGTCATGTTGGTGGAAAAGAAGAATAAATGCCTGTGACAGTGTAACGTAAAATATTTAAAAGTAGGCTTAAAAAACTAACCATTCAAAAGTTGCTGACTCAATCTTTTGATGAGTTTTGCAAATGTAGTAAATGTAATAAGTTCCATATTTTGCTGAGAGTGAACTAGTAAGCAAGTGGGTAGAAGTCTGATAATCCTGGAACTGGATGTAGGAAGGAAACCCTGCAATTCTTCCATTTAATGGAGACAATATTAAGAGAGCAGGGTCAGCTCCATAAACTATATCTGGGGTGTTACCATAATTTTGTGAATAAAACTGTAATATGTCAGAATATCTCCTCTATTTAAATCGTTACAAACCTTTGACATTTAAGAGGTTAACCTTAATAGTTCACATCAGTTGGTCTTTGCCTGGATTACTAATGCATATCTTCAGCCAAAACCACCCAATATTCCAGACCATCAAGAAACCCCCATGCAAATATATTCCACAACCAATTACTTCCTTAAATGTGCTAATAAAAAAACTGCAAGAACCCTGTAATTTCTTGTCACTGTTTAAACCATCAATTCAGCTGCCTCTGCAGTTTTTTTCCTTCTGTATTCCTCCAAACTAAACCTCCCACAGGAGTCCCCCGCCCCCACACAATGAAGTGTTCTCTCTCTCTCTCGGTTTAGGCTACTTCATCTTAGCTATGAGATCTGCCTCTTACTTTTTCCTATTCCCACAAAACCACACACCTGCCAATTTAGACTTTGGACTCCAGTGTTGGCAATGATTGTAAATTGCTAATTTCCCTTGGATTCAATGACCCTACCCATTTCAATAATCTCCTCCTCAGCGTTAATTCGCTATACAGAAAAAAAACATTTTCTTGATCATTGAAAACTACCCAAATTTCCTTTTCCAGAATTTTTTAATATGTAATTACATTGTAAATTTGTGGCCATCCTTCATGCTATTCCGTTGCTTAATATTTTAAATTGGGATATTGCTGCAGCACTGATAAGGTCTTAATCAAATCTGAACTCTTGGCCGCAAGCTGAGGCTTCAATCTCTGGCCTTTCCCGGACCAAATCATATTCTGCCATATTCCACCAACCATGCTCCCTGATGCCTGCAACTAAGCAAAGGTGCACTTCTCACTAAACATTCCTCACAAATTGTTGGAAAAACTCATCCTGAAAAATGTTGCCTGATATCAGCAGGCCAGAATTGAGGATAATTAGGTGTCCGGGAGCAATCTAGGAATGAAATGAGCAAGGACAAATGGTGACTGAGAAACTGGAGGAAGAGCAGCTTCATTTCACTTCAAGGTAGAGTGGATGAAGAGTGTGGGAACAGTGGTGAGGAATGCAAGGAAAGCAATGGGGTGAGGGTAGAGCTGAGGTGGAAGATAAAATTGATAGTATGGGACAATGGGGAAGTGAGAGAACAGAGTTTGGAAAGAGAGAGCGAGAGATCTGGAAGGGAGATAAAGGATAGGATTACCACTGACAGAAGGACTGAACCCTTCTGTCAGTGGATCACCAACTTCCTGACAGACAGGAAGCAGCATGTGAGGCTTGGAAAGCACATCTCGGACCCGCAGACCATCAGCATAGGAGCACCGCAAGGCTGCGTACTCTCTCCTCTCCTTTAAGCTCTCTACACTAAAGACTGCACCTCCACAGACTCCTCTGTCAAGCTTCTCAAGTTTGCGGATGACACAACCCTGATTGGACTGATCCAGGATGGGGAGGAATATGCATACAGACAGGAAGTGACACAGCTGGCATCCTGGTGCCTTCGTAACAACCTGAAGCTCAATGCTCTTAAGACAATGGAATTGATTGTAGACTTTAGGAGAGCTCCCCCTCCCCTCACTCACCATCAACAATACCACAGTCACATCTGTGGAGTATTTTAAGTTCCTTGGAACCATCATCTCCAAGGACCTGAAATGGGGGGCCACCATCGACTCCACAGTCAAAATGGCACAACAGAGGATGTACTTCCTGCGGCAGCTGAGGAAACACAATCTGCCACAGGCAATGATGGTCCAATTCTATACTGCCATCGTAGAGTCTGTCCTCACCTTCTCCATCATGGTCTGGATTGGCCCAGCCACCAAGCACGACATCCGGAGGCTGCAGCGAATCGTCCGAACAGCTGAGAAGGTTATTGGCTGCAACCCTCCCTCCATTGACGTACTGTAATCTGCAAGGGCCAGTAAGCGAGCGGGTAAGATCCTCTGACCCCTCTCATCCTGGCCACAAACTCTTTGAAGCACTTCCCTCTGGAAGGCGACTCCGGACTGTCAAAGCCACCACAGCCAGACATAAAAACAGCTTTTTTCCACGAGTAGTAGCTCTACTCAATAACCAAAAGTCTGTAGCCTCATTTTGCTCTGGTATTTTATTTTAGTCGCATATTTAAACTGTAATGTTTTATTATTAATGTTTAATGTTTTATGTCATTCTTAATTGTTACTGTATGTCGTGTTGTTACCTTCGAGCGGAGCACCAAGGCAAATTCCATGTATGTGTACATGGCCAATAAACTTATTCATTCACTCAGGGAAAAACTTTGTTTATGTACTATCCAGTCAAATCATATTATCCATGAGTACAATCAAGCCATACTCAGGTATAGCTGTTAATGCAAAGTGAAAAATAACCCAAAGTGCAGAACGTAAGCATTATCATGTTACAGCTACTGAAAAGGTGCAGATAAAAGAAAGTCCAAGGGTTGCAAGGCGGTAGATTGCGAGAGCAGGATCCCTCCCTCTGCCCCTCCTCCCTGGCTTCAAATGAATCTTGAACCTCTGCCAAACCATTTTAGCCAGAATCTCAGCCATGGCATCTTTACCATGGACATCCATCCACTCTACACCTCCATCCCCCACCAGGAAGATTCTCAAGGCCCTCTGTTTCTTCCTCAGAGACCTAGCCAACTTTCCTTTACTAACTCTCTCCTCCCCCTCACGAAACTTGTCTTTACCATCAACAACTTGTTTTTGACTCCTCTCACTTTCTCCAAGTTAAAGGTGCAGCCATGGATAATCGCATGGGAATCAGCAATGCCTGCCTTTTTGTCTTGTTCCTGGCATACACTGGCCCTATCCCCCAACTCTTTGTCTGCTACATCAACAAGTGCATAGGGACTGCCTTCTGCACCCATGCAGAATTCATGAACTTCATTAACTTCACCACTAACTTCCACCCTGCCCTCAAATTCACCTGGACTATCTCTGACAATTCTCCTTACATAATCTCTCTGTCTCCATCATAGGGGACAGTCTATTGACTGATGTCTCCTACAAACCCACTGACTCCCAGTTATCTGGACTACACCTCCTCCCACCCTGCCTCTTGCAAAGATGCTATTTCCTAATCTCAATTCATCTGTCTCTGGCACATCTGCTCCCAAGAGGAGGCTTTGGATACGAGGACATCTAACCTCCACCACTTGATCCCAGACCTTGTTAAACATTGAGAAATCCAAGTGAACGGCTGATAGTTTTGTCACCGAATATTTATTTCGTTATCAGGCCATTCCCTCTCATTTGTTATATATCTCTCTATCTCACCATCTGTATCTCTCGTTTCCATCTCTCCTGACTCTCAGTCCGAAGGGTCTCGACCCAAAACATCATCTTCCTTTTCTCCAGATGCTGTCTGACCTGCTGTTACGCCAGCTTTTTACGTGTATGTGTAAATATATATACATAGATACATAGAAAATAGGTGCAGGAGTAGGCCATTCGGCCCTTCAATATGATCATGGCTGATCATCCAACTCAGTATCCCGTACCTGCCTTCTCTCCATACCCCCTGATCACTTTAGCCACAAGGGCCACATCTAACTCCCTCTTAAATATAGCCAATGAACTGGCCTCAACTACCCTCTGTGGCAGAGAGTTCCAGAGATTCACCACACTCTGTGTGAAAACGTTTTTTCTCATCTCGGTCTTAAAGGATTTCCCCCTTATCCTTAAGCTGTGACCCCTTGTCCTGGACTTCCCCAACATCGGGAACAATCTTCCTGCATCTAGCCTGTCCAACCCCATAAGAATTTTGTACGTTTCTATAAGATCCCCTCTCAATCTCCTAAATTCTAGCGAGTATAAAGTAAAGTAAAGTAAAGTAAGTTTATTTATATAGCGCCTTTCAATCAGATTACTGAAACCAAAGCGCTTTACAGACAATTAACCATATAAATAAAAAATAAAAAGGTAGAATAAAAAAGACACGACACACTATTTAGAGATTCAACATGAACATCCCCCCACAGCAGAGTCGACACTCTCCACCGTGAGGGAAAGGCACCAAAGTGTCCAGTCCTCCTCCTAGTCCACCCGAGATCGGGGCCAGTCTGAGGGCTCCGCAGCCAGTCGCCGCAACGGCAGCCCGATGTTGTAGACTCACCCGCCGGGAAGCTGGAACACCGGCATCGGGTGGAAAGTCCTCAACGGCTTGGAAGTGTCTGGAGGGGCCACTCCCTCCCCGGAGACTGCGACGCCCGTAGTCCTCAGGCCGCGCCGGTTGGAGCCTCGACTCTGACTCCGCGGTGTTTTCGACCCAGCGCCGCCCGCCCGCGGCAGGACGCCCTCAGACCGCAGACCGCTGCTTGATGTTGGTGGTCGGCGGTCACAGCACTCCGGAGCGGCGACCCGGCAAGGCATCGCCCGCTCCGTGTTGGTGTCCCAGCGCTGTGCCGCCGAAGCTGTGGTCCCGGCAGGAACGCTGCTCCAGCCCGATGGAAGGCCGCATTGGGAGAGCGAAGATGCGAAGTATAAGCCAAGTCTATCCAGTCTTTCTTCATATGAAAGTCCTGACATCCCAGGAATCAGTCTGGTGAACCTTCTCTGCACTCCCTCTTTGGCTATAATGTCCTTCCTTAGATTTGGAGACCAAAACTGTACGCAATACTCCAGGTGTGGTCTCACCAAGACCCTGTACAACTGCAGTAGAACCTCCCTGCTCCTATACTCAAATCCTTTTGCTATGAAAGCTAACATACCATTCGCTTTCTTCACTGCCTGCTGCACCTGCATGCCTACTTTCAATGACTGGTGTACCATGACACCCAGGTCTCGCTGCATCTCCCCTTTTCCTAATCGGCCACCATTTAGATAATAGTCTGCTTTCCTGTTTTTGCCACCAAAGTGGATAACCTCACATTTATCCACATTATACTGCATCTGCCAAACATTTGCCCACTCACCCAGCCTATCCAAGTAACCTTGCAGTCTCCTAGCATCCTCCTCACAGCTAACACTGCCCCCCAGCTTAGTGTCATCCGCAAACTTGGAGATGTTGCCTTCAATTCCCTCATCCAGTTCATTTATATAAATTGTAAATAGCTGGGGTCCCAGCACTGGTCACTGCCTGCCATTGTGAAAAGGACCCGTTTACTCCTACTCTTTGCTTCCTGTTTGCCAGCCAGTTCTCTATCCACATCAATACTGAACCCCCAATACTGTGTGCTTTAAGTTTGTATATTAATCTCTTATGTGGGACCTTGTCGAAAGCCTTCTGAAAGTCCAGATACAACACATCCACTGGTTCTCCCCTATCCACTCTACTAGTTACATCCTCGAAAAATTCTATAAGATTCGTCAGACATGATTTACCTTTCGTAAATCCATGCTGACTTTGTCCAATGATTTCACACACTTACATATATATGTGTGTGTGAGTATATATATATATATATATATATATATATGTATGTGTATATATGTATGTATATATATATATATATAGATAGTATATGTGAGTGTGCGTGTATATACACACTGACACTGATCTTTCTTTTCAGTGAAAAAAATGATTTTTCATATTGTTCACAGTGTACTATGTTCACATATTTTGTTGTGCCGCTGCAAGTAAGAATTTCATTGTTCTATTTGGGATAAATGACAATAAAACACTCTTGACTTGCCTCTTGTGTCTACCTCCTCTGCCACTACCTGGGTTGTTTTATTCACAGTGACTCTGGGAGAGCGCCCCGACTGAACGCCACAACAAAGATGGCGGCCGCGCACGCGCACGCGCGCAGCGGTCCAGGGGATGACACTTGGCCCCTGGCAACGGGTTTGTTTCCGGGTCGCTCATGGGGAAGGAGAGGAGGTGCAAATGGAAAGAAGCTGGAGCCGGGCAATGAAGAAAAAGCAGGAGGAAACCGAGCGGTGCATCGAGGCGGCACACAGGTGCTTACGGTGTGGCGACGTGGAGAAGGCTCTACAGTTCTTGGACTGGGCGCAGCAGAGGCACCCGACACAGCGAGTTAAAGGTGACGGAGAGCCGGGCGGCGGAAGGGGGCGGGCTGATCGGGAGCTGGGGCAGGAATCCAGGGCTCGACTAGGGGTGGGGAAGGGGTGAAGGCGAGATGGATGAATGGGGGAGGAATCCAAGTCTACACTAGGTGGGGAGAGGGGTTATCTGGGGCTGGGGAAGGTATCCAAGGCTAGACTATGAGTGGTGATGGCTAAACCAGGGAAGGGGAATATTGGATCAGTTCAAGCTCTACATGGCCATTCATTCAAAAACAGAAAGTCAACGAAGAGCAGTCCTGGTGACGCCGAAATGTAAACATAATGTTGAAGTGTTGAGCAGCCTCTTTAGGAGATACTTGGAAGTCTTTCCATCAGAGGTTTATTACAATTGCTACTTCATGTTTGGTTGGAGCAACTGTGTGTGTGTGTGCACCTTTTATGTTAAAGAAATGAGAGGTGAAGGAATGACAGTTGTGAGTCCCCCCTGAGGGTGATTGGCTTGAGTTGGGTGAAGTATACTTGAATGATGAGAAAGAACTGTCTCACATTTTTCACATAGTTTCACAGTCTATGATAATCCTGGTGAATGATAATCCTGCTGTGTATAACGTTATCTCAAGGCGAAAACACAGTGCTGGTGGTTTTCAGCACAACAGGCATGTATGTGGAAAGTGAGAACAAGCAAACTTTGTTGAAGAGTATAATTTTCAGCATCTAGTTTTGTAAAGTGTCAAGGTATGCTTGTGTAAAAGCAGATGCTAACAACTAAGCTTTAGATCAACTACTATCTTGACAGACCCCCATCCCTTTGTTTAGTTTAGTTTATTATCACGTGAAGCGAGGTACAGTGAAAATGCTTCCTAGATGGGACCCAGCCCAGGCGACTATTTGCGTACCAGCCACAGAAGCGGATCTATAAACTCCTATTAAAATCACTCCACACTCTTATCATGTATCTATACACTGTAATTAATCAATTGTAATCATGTATTGTTTTTCTGCTGACTGGTTAGCATGGAACAAAAACTTTCCACTGTACCTCAGAACACGTGACAATAAACTAAACTGAATGGAAGCTTTTTGTTGTGTACTAACCAGTCAGTGGAAAGACTATTTACGATTACAATCGAGTTGTCTACAATGTACCAATACAGGATAAGGGAATAATGTTTGGTGCAAGATAAGTACTTTATTTTATTTTATTTCATTTATTGTTTGCCCCTAATCCCTCCCCATCGATTAAGATTGTCCTGACAGCACAGCCCAATCCTTAAACATTTCTTTACTTCTGATTGCTGAATGACCAATTAGATATGTCTGAGATGTAACATAGTCAGATGGAGTATAGAGGCTTGTTCCTGGGTACATTTTTATGATTTTAACATGGGAATGTTGAACTGAGATTTATTCATTAAAATTCACTCATATTTTTAAAATGCAGTCATTTCTGATTAAATAATTTTGAATCATTATGAATGAGGAAGCCATTTAGAACAGAGACGAGGAAACACTTTTTCTCACAGAGAGTGGTGAGTCTGTGGAATTCTCCGCCTCAGAGGGCAGTGGAGGCGGGTTCTCTGGATGCTTTCAAGAGAGAGCTAGATAGGGCTCTTAAAATAGCGGAATCAGGGGATATGGGGAGAAGGCAGGAACAGGGTACTGATTGGGGATGATCAGCTATCATCACATTGAATGGCGGTGCTGGCTCAAAGGGCCGAATGGCCTACTCGTGCATCTATTGTCTATTGTCTATTGTTCTTGTGAAAATTAAATGTGATCGTTAACCTATATAAATCTAAGGGATCTAATTGTCTGCTTGTCTTTGTTTCATTGTACAAATAAATGTTATTAAAGTTTATTTCTAATGGTTCTATTTTGAATTTTAGCACTAATTAATTCAATAATTAGAGATCAATGTGCTGCTGACTGGACAAGTACCAAGGAGGCTGATGATTCTGATACCACATCCAGCAAATTCAAAAAGTGTGGAAATGGAAATACAGCTGAAGAAATTAATGAAGCTGCCAAGAGTTACACGCAAGAACAATTGGAAGGAGTACAGAGGTGAGACCATACCAATGGTACTGTAGAAGCACAACGTATAGCTATCTATGTGTTGCCAAGCTGCTATGTGAAAGCTTGAATTTATTTTTGGCTTGGATGCTTAACTTTGATGTGAATTGAAAATATGCAAAAATGCCTTCATTTAAAAATGCTTACCGGTAATTGGAATTACTGAATGATTTTTGAGTAAAAGTATCCTGAAGAGTCCGTAAAGAGGAAAATAATCTTAAAAGCCTGACTTTTATTATGTAGTTACATCAAGTCTTTTTGATGTTTCTATACTCATTTCATTCTGTTATCTGAAAAATGATATCTTTTACAGTTAGTATGATTGCCAATCGTGTTGAAGTGCCAATAGCTACGTTCACAGAAAGATAATACTCAAGTTTGACCTTCACTCTCTTGTATGCTCCAGCTAGTGTGCAGAAGTGGGAACATTCTTTCTGCAATTTAAAAAGTAATTGTATAGTAGAAATTAATTTCTTGCTTTGGTTAAGTCTACTTGGATTGGTTGAGTATACAAATATTTTAATGTAATTGATATTGATTTATTACTGTCATGTGTATCGAGATGCAGTGGAAAACTTTGTTTAGTGTACTATCCAGGGAGATCATACCATACACAAGTATAATAGGTAGTACAAAAGAGCAAAGAAACAGTGCAGAATGTAATGTTATAGCTAATCAGTTAGTATTTGGGGAGATGAGGGAAAATAAAGGATAATGCATTCTCCCAAGTAAAAGTTCTTGATAAATGGATCTTGATCTGTCTTTGCCAGTGCTGCCACTGAAATGCTTCATTTGAGTCTGGTCTCGAATGTGAAACTCAAGGTTAGGCAATGCCCCCCCCCCCCCCCCAAAATCTGCTGTGTAACTTTGCTTTTCTGGTGCTCCTGATTTTTGCCTCCCTGCCCTGTTCTCCCCCAATTCCTGAAGGGGTCTTCCAGATCATAAGTTATCAGTTGAATTTTAATGTCAATGTTTTTCAGGACAAAAAGATGTAAGAATTACTATGAAATTTTGGGAGTTAATAAAAGTGCTGATGAAGAAGATTTGAAGAAAGCCTATAGGAAGCTGGCATTGAAGTTCCACCCTGATAAAAACTGTGCCCCAGGAGCAACAGATGCATTTAAAGGTAGAAAAACAATATAATTTTGCATTAGAATCTCACTTTATCATTGAAAGAAAGCTCAAAACAATATTAAAAAATAATTATATATAGTGCCAAAAGTGAAGAGAGCATTCTTGAAATTTTAATTTAAATCTTTAGCAATTTTGGAAACTTAATGCTTGTTTTATTTTTTGATTACTGATTTAATTATTGAATCTATTTTCTAAAATCAGTCATTTTATATTCAGTAAATTTTCTGTGCACTTGTACCCTGAGCAGCATCACCCCAAACTGTGTACAGTATGGCACTCTTGGTCCTCCAGTTAAATGCTCCCTCCACCAAACCTGACATTGGTTGGGTTGTATATACGGTTCTGAGGTTCTGGCACCAACCCTGTATATTTTGCTGGCCCTCCTGCAACAAAGAATCACTCGGAGCTTTGTGTCAAGAGGATACCTGTGGGGGCTGGTGTTGGATGTGTTGTGTAAGTTGTATGATACTTCCGTGCCCAAATATAGGCAGTTGCTTGGAACTGGCAGCATCCGACCCACGTGTTGATGTACTGCCCAGATCGTATGGTCTCCCTCAATACCATCTGCGGGATGTGATGTAAGCTGCTATCTCCCTTCGCATGACTGCAACCTTGCCCAAGCCAGGACAGTTCTCTATGGTAACAAGCTAAAAGGCCAGTGACCAATGTTAAGCCTGTTAACAGTCTTTAGCAATGGCAAGCCTGGGTGCAGCCCTGAACCTCAAATTTTAGCATTGAACAATTATACCTCTTACCCGAGCCCAGTCATCATTGTAACCCTCCACATCAAGCTGTAAGGTGATTCATTATTGGATTTGTGCCAGGTTCCTGTCTTAGCAACTATCAGTAATGCATCTCTCTCTATATATAATACCATAAGTCTCAGCTACTGAGTGCTAAATGAGGTAATTGTACCATGGATAGTGTTTTGTTCCATGAAATTTTCTTTTTGTAAGATATCGATATTGCTTAGGTGGTACTACTTTCATCTCATTAATTCATTTTAAAGGATCATTTCAGTTGTAATATAAGTCTACTTTATAAAATCATAGAATCACAATTGTATAGCAAAGAAATGGGTTCTTACAGCTCTTCTCTTCTATGTTTGCAATAATGCCTTTGGGCACTAATCCTGTACGTCCACATTAGATCCATATTCCTCTGCACCTTTCCTATCCAAATACATCCCAAATCCCTTTTAAATGGCACCTGCCTCTACTTCTACCACCTCCTTGGTTTGGTTTCTTACTATTATCACATGTACCGAGAAACAATGAAATACTTTATTTTGTGTGCTATGCAGGTAAATCATATCATGACTGAGTATAATTGTATCGTACATGAGTAGAACAGGTAGTGCAAAAAAGAGAAAGGAAACGGGATGCAGAATATAGCATTGCTGCTTCAGAGAAAGCGCAGGTAAATAAAAATTGCAAGAGTTGCAATGATGTAGACAAGGAGATGAGGAATATATACTTAGTATTTGAGAGATCTGTTCAAGAATCTGATAACAACAGAAAATAAGCTGTTCTTGTATCTGGTGGTTTCTGCTTTTAAACTTGCACCTACTGCCCAACAGGGGAGGGGAGATGAGAGAATGCCGTGGGTGGTCCTTGATTATGTTGGCTGTTTTCCCAAAGCAATGTGATGTGTAGATGGAGTCAATTGAGGTGGGAGGGAGGGGTGGGATGGGGAAACTGGTTTATGTGATGGACTGGGCAGTGTGTACAACTCTTTGCAATTTCTTGCCGTCTTGGGCATCTTGGCCTGAGCAGTTGCCATACTAAACTGTGAGGCAAGGTAGGCAGTGCCTACCCTGACTAAAATTATAAAATGGTAATTATTTAATATAAATAGTAAAGGCAAGGGAGAATTATACCTACCTAAGCGATCGATCTCTTAGGTAGGCATAATTATCCCTGCCTTTCATCTGCAGTACATGTACCACGCGAAAGTATGTGCAACTCGCGTGTCGTCGACGCTGCTTCAAGCCTTCAATGACAACGGTCTATAAAGGCAGCTGAAATTCTGCCTTTGCACCGTGGGCTACGTGCATGTGCTGCACAGCATCGTTTCTTGCCGGGTTTTTCAAACATGGATTGTCATTATCTTAAGAGTATCTTAAGAAACAAAGAGAGAAGAATGGAGTTTGTGTACAAATAATGTGGTAAGTACATTTATTTGAGCTACCGTATTTCCTGGCAATGAAGACGCACCCCCAATTTAAGTTGCTAAATTCTGAAAAAAGGATGGCGTGACAGGATCAAGGGTTTAGTTTAGTCCAGGGGTCGGCAACATCGCCTGCGTGCCCCGGGACTGGCTGCAGTTCCCAGATCCCTCGCGGCCCCGGGACTAGCTGCATTTCCCAGGTCGCTTGCCCCATGTCTGGCTGTGACACCCAGGTCGGCTGCGTGTCCCGCACATGACTGCAGTTCCCAAGTCGGCTCGCTTGCCCCAAGTCTGGCTGTTGCGCCCAGGTCGGCTTGCTTGCCCCGGGTCTGGCTGTGACACCCAGGTCGGCTGCGTGCCCCAGGTCTGGCTGTAGCGCCCAGATCAGCTCACTTGCCCCAGGTCTGGCTGTAGCGCCCAGGTCGGTTGCTTGCCCCGTCTGGCTGTAGCGCCCAGGTCAGCTCGCTTGCCCCAGGTCTGGTTATGACACCCATGTCTGCTGAGTGCCCCGTGAATGGCTGCAGTTCCCAGATCAGCTCGCTAGCCCCAGGTCTGGCTGTTGCGCCCAGGTCGGCTCGCTTGCCCCAGGTCTGGCTGTTGCGCCCAGGTTGCCTGCGAGCCCCGGGACTAGCTGCTGTGCCATGGGACTGGCTTTAGCCCCTAGGTCAGCTCGATTGCCCCAGGTCTGGCTGTGACACCCAGGTCGGCTGCGTGCCCCGCGAATGGCTGCAGTTCCCAGGTCGCCTGCCCCGGGACTAGTAGAGAGAGAGAGTGAGCCCAGGACAGAGCAGTCAGCCTTCCACCCAGTAGCTACCCGCCAACCACCACCTCCACCAGTTGCGCCTGTGCCAAAGGACACTGCGGCTGGCTGGCTGGCGGGCCGGCAGAAGGCGCTGAGGGTTCGATCCTGACTACGGGTGTTTCCCTCTTTGGCCACAATGCGGTGGCTCTGCGCCCGGAGCACCGCGGCAGCAGTGAGTGAGTTGCTGGCATGATCCCCAACCCCCTCCTTCTCAATGCTCCTGCCTGTGCTGACTCGGGCCAGACTCCCCACACGCTGTGAAAGGAACTCTCCTCTCCCAGCGGCGCTGTCCTTTTACAGCCGAGTCCCACTTTACAGCCGCTTCCCATCAGCTGCCAGCCATGAGGGATAGACTTGACTATCCCTCAGTACAGCAACATCGTTCTTGATGTTGCTGTACTGAGGGATAGCCAAGTCTATCTTTCTTGGCTAACAACCTAACCTTCGGCCTCCAAGACGCATGTAAATGTACGTACCTTATTTTTGGGTAAAAAATAGCGTCTTCATTGCCGGGAAATGTTTTTAAATACTTTATTAAGAGATAAGGCTTTTGAAGACAAATTACTTTATAAAAGTCGACTGACTGCCTACCGGAGAGGAGAACAATCTGCGCATGCGCGGTTTTTAAGATTTTTAAAAGCCGACTGACTGCCTACCCTGAGTAATTACTCACCGGCACGTGCCTGATCTGTAGAAATTGATAAGATTTATTGGAGACATGTCAAACTTCTGAGGAAGAAACATGGCTGTGCCTTCTTGACCATAACATCAACGTGGTTGGACCAGGCCAGATTGTTGGTGATATTTTATAAATGGCTCCTGTATTTCAGTTAGACTCAACCCAAACTGGCCAATCTCTCCTTATTACTAATGGCCTCTGTAGATTGGTTAGTGCATGTGCACCAATCAGAGTAATGTACTAACACTAGCTCCACCTTACTGTGCACTTTATATTAATACTCACTTCCCATATTACATAGTTACACCGGTGGTAGAGATGAACTAACAACGTATTGTACTGCACCACCATGACTGATGATTAATGCTGACTTTGAACACCAGACTGTGTCTGTACAGTTGTTTACATGGTGTCAGAATAGCTGGAAATTACCCATTGCGTGTGTCTATCGGGTTTTATTTGCATTTTATTAGTCTTGATCTTTTACTACGATGGCTCACTCATGCCGCAAGCCAACCCAGCTCATCTTTGATGCAGACATAAGCGAGCGATGGAGGCTCTTTGAAATTGACTATGAGCACTACATCAATATAGTCCATCGCAACGATCCAGATGATGTCAAGGCATCACTCTTGCTCAACCTGGCTGGACCCGAGGCTATGATTCGCGCGCAAACCTTCGACTTTGCGTCACCTGTGCTCGACGGGAATGGCCAGGTGGTGGTCCCAGCTGAGACGATGCGCAACCCTAATGTGCTGCTACGTAAATTCAGTGAGCTATGTGACCTGCCATCGAACCGCATTCTGGAGAGAGCAAAGTTCTTCGCCGCTAACAGCATCCTGACGAACCTGTGGAACGTTTCATTTGTGATTTGAAGTACATGGCCCCGAGATGTCGCTTTTGTGAGATAACTAATGAGTTAATACGCGACAAAATCGTTAGCGGCATATGTGATCGGAAGCTCAAAACAGAGCTACTACGAAATGCTGACCTGACTCTAGAACAGGCTGTGCATGCCTGCCGTATGTCGGAGGTTGTAGCCCCACTGAGTGATCAGCTTGGCACTCAGAAACACGATGTTAATCTGACCGGTTTCATTAAACGCACCGCGTCAGCTGCTTCTAAAAGATTTATGAATGAGCCACCGCAGAGGTGCGCTAACTGCAACTATTTCCATAATAGAGGTCGCCAGCTTTGCCCAGCATACGGCAAATCATGCAATTACTGTAAGAAAATGAATCATTTTGCTGCATGCTGTCGTTCTCATGGGAACCCCAGTGAAAATTCAAAGTCTAATCTACTCCTGCTGCAGACCCAACAGTCTCCGACTCCCATGAACAGTTCGAAGCTGCCCACGAGAATGAATCAATTATCTCATACGATAGTTCTGTTGTTCACACTCTCCTCCGCACACCTGGTAAGTCCTTGGACCCTGTTGTTACCGTGCACATCAATAACAAGTCTGTTACTGCTAAAGTGGACACGGGAGCGCGCGTGAACGTAATGTCCCTGAAGGTCTATAACAAGATAAGAAATAATGAGACCTTGACTACGGATGCCTCTACCTTGCATGCCTCTACCTTGCCTCTACCTGCACCTTCTCGGAAAAGCTGATTTCAAGTGTGTAGTGGACAATGTCACTAAGAACCTGATTTTCTATGTTGTGAAACCAAACTCTGAGACTTTGTTGGGAATCCATGCGTGCCACGACCTGGGTTTAGTGTCCTTCGGACGCGCTCTCCACAAGCTATGCCTATCTGATGAACTGACACAACAACTTCTGTCCCTATATCAGGATTTGTTCGACGACAAACTGGGCAAGTTGCCAGTGACTTATAAGATCACTATTGACCCCACTTTTGTCCCAGCAGTCCCTGCACCTCACCGCGTACTGCATGCTAAGCGTGACAGAATTCAAGCCGAACTGAGACATATGGTGTCCATGGGGGTACTGGCCGAAATAAGTGAACTGGGTCTCCACTATGGTCGTTACAAAAAAGAAAGACAAAGACGAGCTCCGTGTGTGCATTAACCCAAGAGACCTGAACACAGCTATCAAACGCCCACACTACCCGATGAGAACCATCGAAGACGTTGCAGCTCAAATCGGTCATACAACAGTGTTCTCCCTGTATTCATCCCTGCACGATGAATACTACAAAGATGTTCACAGCGGCCACTCAAGTACTGAGGCTACGCTTGCCCGTGCCCAAAGCATGTTTTATTGGCCAGGAATGATCAAATACATACGTGACAAAACGGCATCCTGCTCCATTTGCAACAGCTTGGCACCCCATCAACAGAAACAGCCTCTCCTGCAACAACCCGCTCCAGAACTACCTTGGTCATCCGTCGCTGCGGATATTTTTGAATGGCATGGTAAACACTATCTAGTTCTGGTCGATTCCTATTCCAATTGGTTTAAACTTGATCTGCTGCCTACCATTACGTCTGAGATGGTTATACAAAAGCTTCAGAGATATTTATCTGTACACGGCGTACCAGTTCGACTGCAAACTGACAACGGGAGACAGTTCACCAGCCAGGCTTTAAAAACTTTGCCAAACGTTGGAACTTTTAGTATGTTACCAGCAGCCCTGAATACCCTCAATCCAACGGCCTCGATGAACGTGCTGTCAGCGCAAAACAGTAATGGGACGTTCGCATCTTGCCAATTCCGACATCTACCTGGATCTGTTGAACCTGAGAAACATTTCCAGGGATGGTGTTCTAGGCTCTCCCACCCAGCGGCTGATGCCTTGCACGACACGGCCCCAGCTTCTCATCGCCCAGCAACAGCTGAAGCCACAGGTGCTCAAACCAGCTGCGGTCCAGAAACGCATTCAGGAGAAACATGATGTCCAGAAGCGCTCCCATGACAAGTCGAACAGACCACTTAAACCGTTACTGCAAGGTCAAGTGGTTCGTCTGCAGACTGCAGTTGGACATACCCGACTGGGTTTCGTTGAGGGGCCTGCCAAGGAACCTCGTTCCTACCTTGTCAACGTCGATGGTATTCTGTATCAGCGCAGCCGTCAACATCTTCTGCCTGTGAATGAACCACAACCATCACCTCCCAGTCCTTCCGCACCGCCGTTGATGTTCAAGACACCTGCTGCTGTTGCCGTCCCAGACCCCCTGACCCCAGCATGTGTTCCCCGCGTCCGGTTCCCTCATCCCCCGGTGCCCCTAGTCCTGCATGCTCGCCCCCCCCCCCTCCGCTCCTCTCCAGGCTCCCCGGCTGCGTTCTCCTTCGGTTCTCCACCACCCAGCCCTACTAACTTTTCCGGAACGGAGGGGGAAGGGTTTGTCCGTACGCGTTTGGGTCGGGTTAGCAGACTGCCCGACAGGTACGGTGAGTATGTTGAACCGCATAAATAATACTCACTTCCCATATTACGTAATTACACCGGTGGTAGAGATGAACTAACAACGTATTGTACTGCACCACCATGGCTGGTGATTAAAGCTGACTTTGAACACCAGACTGTGTCTGTACAGTTGTTTACAGCCTCAATTCCAGGCAACTCCCTGGTAAATCTCTTGTGCACTCTCTTTATTGCTACCACATACTTTCTTGTGGTGAGCAACCAGAATGGTACACAAGACACTAAGTGTGGTCTAAGTTATGTTTTGTACAGATGCATCATGATGACACAACTTCTACTTGGTGCCTTGACCTACGAAGCATACCAGACGGCTTCTTCACAACACTATGCACCTGTGTCACCACTTTCAGGAAGCTACAGGCTGGTACCCAAGTTCTCTCTATATTAATGCTTCGAAGGTCCTTGACATCTACAATATGTCCTACCAGAATTTGATTAACCAAAATACATTACCTCAGACTTGTCTGGATTAATTTCCATCTGTTGCTGCTCCTCCCAACTTTCCAGCTGACCTTATCATGCTTTATCCAGACAACCTTTTTAACTACAACTGTCATCTGCCCACTTACTAATCATACCCACCTACATTCTCGTCCAAGTCTCTTATATTATAAACATCAAAGATTCCAGCACTGATCCCTAAACTAAACCCTGTGATGCACCATTTCTTACAGATTTCCAATCATTTGTTTGTTTTTTATTTCCCATACTGAATATTCAATTCCTTTCCCTGATCAAATGTTCAATACCATTCCCTAAACTTCCTGTCTTTGCCTCACCCTTACAGAGACTCTGAATTCTATCTTGCTTTTAAGCACCTACCACTTATCTGATGCTGTTTTCACCTATAGAAACTGTTCCCAATCTATTTCTGTTAGCTTATCGCTAATACAAGTGAAATTTGCCATGACATTTCCTAAAATTACGTTACCTAAAATTTGAGAATTTTTAAAATCTGCCTCAGCTATCCAGATGAATAAATATTGTATACCTTGGAATCCTTCTAGTAACTTGCCTACCACAGATGTTAGGCTCACTGGTCTATAATTCTCAGGCTTTTCCCTGCAGCCCTTCTTAAATAATTACACAACTTTAGCCACCCTCCAGTAATTCAACATAACAGTTGTGTCTAATTATATTCATATATCTCACCAGGGCTCCTGCAACTTCTCTATCTCCCACAGTGTCTGCAGATATACCTAATCAGGGCGGTGAGATTTATCTACCTTCATACGTCTTATGATGCCCAGCACCCCCTCAATACTAGCACGCGGCTCCACACATTGATGACTGCCTTTGTTTCTGATGGGCCCGTCTCTCTTTCGAGTTACTCACTTTTCCTTAATGCACATTAAATATTTTTTGATTCTCCTTAATCTAATTTGCCAGTCAACTCCTGGCCCCTTTTTGCACAACTGATTTCCTCCATAATTATGCTCAGTGCTGTAAACCTTCAAGGATGCACAACCTCAACTGCCTTTACCTGTCCCATGCCTCTTCCTTATTCCTGACCAGAGCCTCAATTTATTTTGTCATCCAGGATTTCTTACTTCCAGTTGCCTTGCCTTTCATTCTAACACGAACGTGCATGCTTTGAACTCTCACCGTCACACTTATAAATGAATCTAACTTTCCGAACATCTCTTTGTCCGCAAGCAACCAACTCCAATCAACTTTACCAAGTTCCTGTCTATTACCATCAAAGTTGACCTTGCCCCAATTCAGAACTTTAACTTGTGGGCCCACCCTGTCTTTATCCATAACTATTTTAAAAGCTAATAGAACTATGGTTGCTGGTCAAAAAAAGGCTTGCCTACTGTCACTGCCTGCCATTCTGAAAAGGACCCGTTTAATCCTACTCTTTGCTTCCTGTTTGCCAGCCAGTTCTCTATCCACATCAATACTGAACCCCCAATACCGTGTGCTTTAAGTTTGTGTACTAACTCTTATGTGGGACCTTGTCGAAAGCCTTCTGAAAGTCCAGATATAACACATCCACTGGTTCTCCCTTATCCACTCTACTAGTTACATCCTCGAAAAATTCTGTAAGATTCGTCAGACATGATTTACCTTTCGTAAATCCATGCTGACTTTGTCCAATGATTTCACCACTTTCCAAATGTGCTGCTATCCCATCTTTAATAACTGACTCTAGCAGTTTCCCCACTACCGATGTTAGACTAACTGGTCTGTAATTCCCCGTTTTCTCTCTCCCTCCCTTTTTAAAAAGGGGGGTTACATTAGCTACCCTCCAATCCTCAGGAACTATTCCAGAATCTAAGGAGTTTTGAAAAATTATCACTAATGCATCCACTATTTCTGGGGCTACTTCCTTAAGTACTCTGGGATGCAGCCTATCTGGCCCTGGGGATTTATCGGCCTTTAATCCATTCAATTTACCTAACACCACTTCCCGGCTAACCTGGATTTCACTCAGTTCCTCTATCTCATTTGACCCGCGGTCCCCTGCTATTTCCGGCAGATTATTTATGTCTTCCTTAGTGAAGACAGAACCAAAGTAGTTATTCAATTGGTCTGCCATGTCCTTGTTCCCCATGATCAATTCACCTCTTTCTGACTGCAAGGGACTTACATTTGTTTTAACTAATCTCTTTCTCTTCACATATCTATAAAAACGTTTGCAGTCAGTTTTTATGTTCCCTGCCAGTTTTCTTTCATAATCTATTTTCCCTTTCCTAATTAAGCCCTTTGTCCTCCTCTGCTGGACTGAATTTCTCCCAGTCCTCTGGTAGGCTGCTTTTTCTGGCTAATTTGTACGCTTCATCTTTTGTTTTGATACTATGCCTGATTTCCCTTGTTATCTACGGATGCACTACCTTCCCTGATTTATTCTTTTGCCAAACTGGGATGAACAATTTTTGTAGTTCATCCATGCAGTCTTTAAATGCCTTCCATTGCATATCCACCGTCAACCCTTTAAGAATCAATTGCCAGTCAATCTTGGCCAATTCACGTTTCATACCCTCAAAGTTAAAGGCCTGTCTCACGAGTCTGCGGTCATTGGCGGCGAAACAGGAACTATCTACCGCTCCTGGGCCGCCAGAGACCGCGGGCTCGGTCAAACGCACAGCCTCCGCCAGCGCGGCACGAGCGCCGTGAGTCGAACCTGCACCGCCACAGCCTCCGCCAGTGAGGCACGTGTGCGGCACAGCCGCCGCCACAGCCGCCGCCAGTGAGGCACGTGTGCGGCACGGCCGCCGCCACAGCCCCGCGATCCGAAAGACGTCATCAGCCGAAACCGCAAGCTCGTGGAACCGGCCGTACTTGGCTCCCCGCGCAGCATCCGTGCGGCGCTCTCGTGGTTGCCGTGCGGTCCCCTCTTCCGGCGACGCCGTGCTTCACCGCCAACGACCGCAAACCCGTGGGACAGAGCCATTACCTTTCTTTAAGTTCAGAACCCTTGTTTCTGAATTAACAATGTCACTCTACATCCTAATGAAGAACTCAACCATATTATGGTCACTCTTGCCCAAGGGGCCACGCACAACAAGACTGCTAACTAACCCTTCCTCATTACACAATACCCAGTCTGGAATAGCCTGCTCTCTCGTTGGTTCCTCTACATGTTGGTTTAGAAAACTATCCTGCATACATCCCAAGAAATCCTCTTCCTCAGCACCCCTGCCAATTTGATTCACCCAATCTATATGTAGATTGAAGTCACCCATTATAACTGTTTTACTTTTGTTGCACGCATTTCTAATTTCCTGTTTGATGCCATCCCCAACTCCACTACTACTGTTAGGTGGCCTGTACACAACACCCACTAGCGTTTTCTGCCCCTTAGTGTTTCGTAGCTCTACCCATATCGATTCCACATCCTCCAACCTAATATCCTTCCTTTCCATTGCGTTAATCTCTCTAACCAGCAACGCTACCCCACCTCCTTTTCCTTTCTGTCTATCGCTCCTGAATATTGAATATCCCTGGATGTTCAGCTCCCAGCCTTGGTCACCCTGGTGCCGTGTCTCCGTGATCCCAACTATATCATAATCATTAATAGCTATCTGCACATTCAACTCATCCACTTTATTACGAATGCTCCTTGCATTGAGACACAAAGCCTTCAGGCTTGTTTTTACAACGCTCTTACCCCTTATACAATTATGTTGAAAAGTGGCCCTTTTTGATTTTTGCCCCACATTTAAGAAACCCACCACCTCTTATTCTCTGTTTATTATTTTTTTCTTCTTTCCCCCCTACCTGTTGGGTCTGAGTGCTTCCCTTCTCTGCCTCCTGCCTCACACACCGTCTACAAGCTTCCTCTATTTGAGTCCCTCCCCCCAACCGTTCTAGTTTAAAGTCTCCCCTGTAGCCTTTGCAAATCTCCCCGCCAGGATATTGGTCCCCCTCGGGTTCAAGTGCAATCCGTCCTTTTTGTACAGGTCACACCTTCCCCAAAAGAGGTCCCAATGATCCAGAAACTTGAATCCCTGCCCACTGCACCAGTCCTTCAGTCCTTTATCCTCCACCTCGCTCCATTCCTACTCTCACTGTCGCGTGGCACAGGCAGTAATCCCGAGATTATTACCTTTGCGGTCCTTCTCCTTAACTCTCCTCCTAACTCCCTAAATTCTCCTTTCAGGACCTCTTCCTTTTTTCTACCTATGTCATTGGTACCTATATGTACCACGACCTCAGGCTCCTCTCCCTCCCATTTCAGGATATCTTGGACACGTTCAGACACATCCCAGACCCTGGCACCAGGGAGGCAAACTACCATCCGGGTCTCCTGACTGCGTCCACAGAATCGCCTATCTGACACCCTAACTATAGAGTCCCCTATTACTACTGCCCTCCTCTTCTTTTCCTTAACCTTCTGAGCAACAGGGCCGGTCTCTGTACCGGAGGCCTGGCCGCTGTCGCTACCCCCAGATAGGCTGTCCCCCCCAACAGTACTCAAACAGGAGTACTTATTGTCAAGGTGTACAGCCACTGGGGTACTCTCTAGTCCCTGCCTCTGCCCCTTGCCCCTCCTAACCGTGACCCACTTGCCTGCCTCCTGTGGTCTTGGAGTGACCACCTCTCTATAACTCCTCTCTATGACTTCCTCACTCTCCCTGACCAGACGGAGGTCATCGAGCTGCTGCTCCAGGTTCCTAATACGGTCCCTTAGGAGCCCCATCTCAATGCACCTGGCGCAGATGTGGACGTCTGGAAGGCTATCAGATTCCTTGACCACCCACATCTGACATCCAGAACAGTAAACTGCCCTGGCCCTCATACTCCTCCTGTACCTAGGATACAATGCAAATACAATACAATACAAAGTGCAATACAATACAAATACAATACAATCTGCTGGAAGAAATCAGCAGGGATCTGACTCCCAATCAGCTGCTTCCTCTAGTCCGCTTCCACCAATGAGCGGCTTCCTCTTGTTTTGGACTGTAAACTGCGAATGGAACGTTACAGATTTGGGTTCTCCTCCCACACCAACAGCTCCAACGGCTCTCCTTCCTGTCTCCATCCTGTCCCGATGTTAAAGCCCCCGGCGGGCGATGGTAAGTCCCGCGGCCGCTATGGCCGCGCCGGCAATGTCAGGCCCCGCTTCGGGTCTTGATGTTGGAGCCCCCAGCGGGCGATGGCAAGTCCCGCGGCCGTTAAAGCCACGCAGGGCGATGTCAGGCCCCGCACTGGGTCTTGATGTTGGAGCCCCCGGTGGGCGATGGCAAGTCCCACGGCCGTTAAAGCCGCGCCGGGCGATGTCGGGTCCCGCTCCGGGTCGTTTTCAACCCCGCAACTCGGGCGGGAGAAGCTGCCGCTGCGGGATCTCCGAAAAGCGGTCTCCCACCGGGGACCCGCAAGTTCCCGATGTCACCGTCCACAGGCCTGCAGCTGGAGCCTCTGAAGCCCCGAAGTCTGGTCGCAGCCGCGCGCCACCACAGCTCTCCACGCTCCGAGGCCGGCCAGCCCCACGATGGTAAGTCCGCAGGCTCCGCGACTGGAGCCCCCAGGTCGTTCCGGTTGGAGGCCGCTCCACGGTGCTAGGCCCCAACGACAACGGAGACCCTACAGGGAAAAGGTCGGGTTTCCCCCGCCCCCCACATATACACAGCTAAAATCAATATAAAAACCACAGCAAACGGGACAACATTTAAAAAAAAAAAAGATTTCCAGGACCTTGGCACCAGAGAGGCAACACACCATCCTGGAGTCTCGTTTATTGCCGCAGAATTTCCTGTCTGTCGCCCTAATTAATGTCTCCTATCACTATCGATCTGCCTGAATTCACTTATCTCCTCAGTCCCTCAGATCGAGGCCTGATGGCACAGACCAGGCTGCTGCTGCTACTGCTGCTTCCAGAAGAACTGCCCTCGCCCATTAGTTAGGCTGGTTCAGGAGCCGGACCTCTGCGGCAGTCTCATTCAAAAAACACACAGAATTATATTAATTATATTATTTTTATATAATATAATTATACATAATTATATATGATTATAGTCATATTCACAAGTCATTTATATATTGTATATGTATGTGTATGTATATAATATGTACATAATGTATGTATGTAATAAAAACAGTAACAATTCAATTTGCCCAAGGCTTCCTAGTCTCCATTATTCTGAATTACTGAATGGGGGGGGGGTGAAGGGTGATGGCAGGTGGAGAGATGTTGGGAAAAACAGGAGCACAGGAAAAAGTTGAATCAGTTGTCATCTAATTGAATGACAACACTTGTTCAAGGGACCAATTGGGGGGAGAGTTCCTTTCACAGCGTGTGGAGAGTCTGTGCCAGGGGTAAAGTTGCGGGGAGAGCAGGAGTGTTGAGAAGGAGGGGGTCGGGGATAATGCCAGTAACTCACCGCTGCCGCAGCTCTCCGGGCGCGAAGCCGCCACAGTGTAGCCGGGGATAGAAGCAGCTCGGGGAGCTGCGAGCGGCCGCCGGGACCCGACAGCAGAACTGGCCGGCACTTCAGCGCCTTCTGCTGGCCCGCTCACCTCTGGCAGTGCTCTCCGTCCGAACACCTCTCACCTGCCGCTCGCTCATGTCAGCCGCTTCCTGCAAATCCTTAAATTCCCACAGCCGAATAACCTCAATCGCGCTGTCGGAATTTAAGGATTTGCGGGAAGCAGCTGACATGAGTGAGGCCAGCGAGCGCCAGGAGAGAGGTTTTTAGACGGAGAGCTGCCAGAGGTGAGCGGGGGCCAGCAGAAGGTGCTGAGGTGGCGGTCGGTTCCGCTGTCCGGCCCGGTGGCCGCTCGCAGCCACCCGAGCTACTTCTCCCCCCGCCACAATGCGGTGGCTCCGTGCAAGTAGCGGCGCGAGTGGGTTACTGGTATGATCCAGTTCCCCTCCTTCAGAACGCTCCTACCCTCCCTGCAAATTTACCCCGGGCCAGACTCCCCAAACGCTGTGAAAGGAGCTCTCCCCCCACCCCCACACCCCGGGAAATACGGTATTTAAAAACATCATCAAGAAATGTACTTACCACATCATTGGTACACGAGCTCCATTCTTCTCTACCTGTTTCCTAAGATACACTTAAAATAATGCCAATCGATATTTGAAAACCCCGCCAAGAAATTAGCGCTGCGCATGCGCAGTGCTGCAAAGGCAGAATTTCAGCTGCCTTCAGCCCCGCTTGAAATTGACGGCTTCAGGCAGCGCTGACGGCACGTAGGCTGCACAGACCTTCAAGGGTTACAAGTGCTGCGGATGAAAGGCACGGAGAATTATGCCCACCTAAGAGATCGATCTCTTAGATAGACATAATTCTCCCATGCCTTTACTATTATATTTAGTAATTACCATGTTATAATTTTAGTCAGGGTAGGCAGTGCCTACCTTGCCTACCCTGACGGCACATGCCTGATATATAGATATATATAGATGGTATAATAATATATAGTTTAAATGGACTGCAACACGGAAATAGGTTCCCCATGGTGTAATATGAGTATTGGACACTAGATGGCGCTAACCTATTTGATCTCATATTATAATTAATTTAATTAATTAATGTGCAACTTTTGGCACTGGCGAGTTATGACTTCCTTCTCAATCTGTGCAAAATTTCATGTAGTTCCGAGACATGGGTCACGAAAGTTGATTTCTAGACACATTTTTGATGCTTGGCCCACAGCCTATTAATTATCATATGCATTGGGAGCAGAACAATGACATTCTTGCTGCAAATTTACAGGCACATTAATGCAAAAACACAAATAAATATACAATAATTCAAATAAATTATCAATTATACTAGATAACCAGATTCTAATAGTGCACGTTGAAGCATGTAGTACAACCTATAAAAAGTCCATAGTAGTCTGTTGCTTTGTTTGGTTATGATGAGTGTTGTGCAGTGTGGTTCAAGAGTGCTGGTTGATGGGAAGAAATTATTCTTGAAACTGGAGATAATGGTTCTAGGGTTCCTGTACCACCACCTCAATGGTAGCAGCGATGAGATGGGGTCTTTGATATTAGCTGGCTTCTTGAAGAAACACTTCTTGAAGATCTTCTTTGATGGTGGAGAGATAATTATCCGTGATGGGTCCCTGCATCTGGCCTCACTAAAGTTCCCAGTGTGGCAAATTTTGCAATTTTCCTGCAATGGATTATATTTTTATATTAGTTTGAGTTCATAATTCTTGAAGGTTAAGATCAAAGGGGGAATGGTTTCTACTCGAATCTTTACTTAACTGACAATATAAATTTGACCTTTATAAAAATGTACTTTGTAAAAAGTAAAGGACACTTAAGTTCCAGCTGTTCACCTTCATTACAATTTCAAGCGATGTTAAACTGTCTCAGGTAAACGGAGATTAAATGGATATGCATAAAATTTCTGTCCATATATCCAACCTGATGTTTAATGAATAGTTCTGATCATATTACTTTGGTGCAATTCTTCTTTGACCAAGTATCCAAAATGTGCCTGAAAGTTGACAAAGCTTCTGTTTTTCCAGTAACCTTAGAAATTAATTTTGCAGCATCACTTATTGTGTCTCCATTGTAAATCGTCCTGACTTTATCAATGGACTACATTTTTGATAGCATATTTTCCATTCTGAAATGTAGTTGATCTCTTGCCATACAGAATGGATCACTTTTTTTGCCCAAAGTTGTGAATGCTCTTGAACGCTTTGTCAACATTTAATCATATTTCCCTGCAAGCTCTTGGAAAGTGTTACTCAATTAGTCTCCTTTTGCACTTGCTCTCTAGACCTGAAAATATTACTTTTCAGGTATTACCTGAAAATAAAAATCATTAAAAAAAACCTCAGGAAGTATAACCCAGGTTATAACCTGTAGTCGCAAACATTTTCATTTCCCAATGGATAATTTTTTTGATTATCTTGATCCCTTCCTTTCATTTTCCCTTTTTCGTTGTTCACTGGATATCAGCCACTTAGCAGTTCGCTCGTGGTGGTGTGGAATAGCAGGAGGAGGGTGTTTCTCCTTAAAAATACTTTATACTTACAAAATTGTTCTGAACATGACTGGAAGGCTGTACTTTTTAATTTCAAGCCTGATTTAGTCAGCAGTCTCAGTGTGTGAGCGCTTATGTAATAGCCATCATAAAATGATCAAGGTCGATGTAGTGTTTGATAGGGGGAAACGTGAAGCAGTTATTAATGTTTCAAGTATACCAGCATCTACTAACTGTACAACTGAGAGAAAATGGGTGGTCAGGAGCCATACGCCCCCTGTTAAAATTGATATTGGCAATATATTAATGAAAAACAAGACAATGCAGACATATTGAATAATTGCTGTGCGTCAATATTTACAGTGTAGGAAGAGGATAGCAAGCTGCTGGACATCCCAAGGAAGCCAATATTGAATCAGACACGGGGACACAACAAAATTAATGTAAGCAAATAACATTTGTGAAGAAAATAATGAAATGTCCCCAGGACCAGATGTTTCCATCCCAGGGTATAAAGGAAGTAGGTGAGAATGTTGAAGTTGCCCTAAATATAATCTTGCAAAATTCTCTTGATTCGGGAACCCTACGTTTGAAAATTGCTTGTGTGATCCACTATTCTAGAATGATTAAGTGAGGTAAGGGCATTAACCTGGAATCAGAAAATCATTAAAATTAGTAAACCAATGATAGTGTAATTGAACAATTAAAACTTTGAGTTGACCAGAGAGTCCCAGCAAAATGATATTAAGAACAAGCTTGCCTGGTGAACTTGATTGGAAGTTTTTGAAGAAATGACCAAAGTAATAGACAAGATAAATTCTATGAACATCCTGAAAGCTTGTGCTAAGGTTCTTCTTAATATTTTTTAACAACATCTAAATTCATGGAATTGAAGACAAATTGTTAAACTTGTAAGGAAGTTAGGTGACTGACTGGAGGTGGTGAGAATAAAAGGCAAATACATCAATTGGTCGGACATGATAATGGGGTCTGTGGGGTCTCAATTATTTACTATTTACTAATTATGTGAGTGAAGGGATAGAAAGCCATGAATATTTGCTATAGATGCAAATCTATAGCAGTGTAGGTGACAGCAAAAAGGGAGAGGCTAGGCAAGTGGGCAAAAGTGTGGTTACATGAATTCCATTGCCAACAATGTGAGGCGATTCACTATGGACCAAGAGAAGACAGAATACAGTACTTTTAAAATGGTGGAAAGCTACCAGCAATGACATTGTCTTTGGGATACATTGATGTAGATCAGTAAAGTGTAAGGAACAGTGCAGAAAATAATTGAAGGTGAAATGATTAACCCAAATGATTAGTAAAGAACTAATATAAAGAGGAAGTTTAAATTCACGGCTATTTTAGTGTTTAATTTCTAATCTCCGACAAATAAATATTTATTAAAGGACGAAGGACAAATGCATGTATATGGAGTGAAATCATAGAGTAGCTCTGATATCATTGAGTGTGGGCAGAGGTTCTTGTGTTCCAAAAATTAATTAACAACTAAAGGTATTTCGTCTAATTTGAATGCATAGTCTAATGTTTTGGTTGTGTAATTCTTAACAAAACTTACAATATTTATAGGTTTTTCAAACAGTGGTCAAGACTGAGCTATTGGCAAAATCAGGACACAAATACTAAAACTGAAGTGATGCATGTTTGTTTTAGCAATAGGAAATGCATATGCCATTTTGAGCAATCCTGAAAAACGAAAACAATATGATCAACGTAAAGAGGAATTCACAACCTTCCGCACTTCCTACGCTGACAGTTCAAGCCATTACAGGGAATTTGAAGCAGATATAACACCTGAAGATGTATTCAACATGTTCTTTGGTGGAAGGTTCCCAACAGGTTGGTATTACAATTGTTCAAAAAGATTAGTTTGTACATAATAATCACATTGATAATGAGATCTCTTCATATAACCTCTTGTAAAACTGTTGGTGTCAGTCAGATGAAAATGTAGCAGTAGTTTTTTTCCCCATTTACTTGCAACAAAACATGCCTCTGAGTTGTGCATTTTCAGTCAGATTTGAACACCACAGTGTGGTATGGCACTCATGAAATACAGACGATTACTGCTCTGTCAGACCTGGTTCTTTTCAGATGAGGTGATTAACTATCCACTAGTTCTGATTGAAGTGGACATGAATACTCTGAGGTGTCTGCAGTTGTATAGGGCTCTGGTGAGACCACATCTGGAGTATTGTGTACAGTTTTGGTCTCCTAATTTGAGGAAGGACATCCTGGTGATTGAGGCAGTGCAGCGTAGGTTCACGAGATTGATCCCTGGGATGGCGGGACTGTCATATGAGGAAAGATTGAAAAGACTAGGCTTGTATTCACTGGAGTTTAGAAGGATGAGGGGGATCTTATAGAAACATATACAATTATAAAAGGACTGGACAAGCTAATGCAGGAAAAATGTTCCCAATGTTGGGCGAGTCCAGAACCAGGGGCCACAGTCTTAGAATAAAGGGGAGGTCATTTAAGACTGAGGTGAGAAAAAACTTTTTCACCCAGAGAGTTGTGAATTTATGGAATTCCCTGCCACAGAGGGCAGTGGAGGCCAAATCACTGGATGGATTTAAGAGAGAGTTAGATAGAGCTCTAGGGGCTAGTGGAGTCAAGGGATATGGGGAGAAGGCAGGCACAGGTTATTGATACATAGATACATAGAAAATAGGTGCAGGAGTAGGCCATTCGGCCCTTCGAGCCTGCACCGCCATTCAATATGATCATGGCTGATCATCCAACTCAGTATCCCGTACCTGCCTTCTCTCCATACCCCCTGATCCCTTTAGCCACAAGGGCCACTCCCTCTTAAATATAGCCAATGAACTGGCCTCAACTACCCTCTGTGGCAGAGAGTTCCAGAGATTCACCACTCTCTGTGTGAAAAAGTTTTTCCTCATCTCGGTCTTAAAGGATTTCCCCCTGATCCTTAAGCTGTGACCCCTTGTCCTGGACTTCCCCAACATCGGGAACAATCTTCCTGCATCTAGCCTGTCCAACCCCATAAGAATTTTGTACGTTTCTATAAGATCCCCTCTCAATCTCTTAAATTCTAGCGAGTATAAGCCAAGTCTATCCAGTCTTTCTTCATATGAAAGTCCTGACATCCCAGGAATCAGTCTGGTGAACCTTCTTTGCACTCCCTCTATGGCTATAATGTCCTTCCTCAGATTTGGAGACCAAAACTGTACGCAATACTCCAGGTGTGGTCTCACCAAGACCCTGTACAACTGCAGTAGAACCTCCCTGCTCCTATACTCAAATCCTCTTGCTATGAAGGCCAACATACCATTCGCTTTCTTCACTGCCTGCTGCACCTGCATGCCTACTTTCAATGACTGGTGTACCATGACACCCAGGTCTCGCTGCATCTCCCCATTTCCTAATCGGCCACCATTTAGATAATAGTCTGCCTTCCCGTTTTTGCCACCAAAGTGGATAACCTCACATTTATCCACATTATACTGCATCTGCCAAACATTTGCCCACTCACCCAGCCTATCCAAGTCACCTTGCAGTCTCCTAGCATCCTCCTCACAGCTAACACTGCCCCCCAGCTTAGTGTCATCCGCAAACTTGGAGATGTTGCTTTCAATTCCCTCGTCCAGATCATTAATATAAATTGTAAATAGCTGGGGTCCCAGCACTGAGCCTTGCGGTACCCCACTAGTCACTGCCTGCCATTGTGAAAAGGACCCGTTTACTCCTACTCTTTGCTTCCTGTTTGCCAGCCAGTTCTCTATCCACATCAATACTGAACCCCCAATACCGTGTGATTTAAGTTTGTATCCTAATCTCTTATGTGGTACCTTGTCAAAAGCCTTCTGAAAGTCCAGATACAACACATCCACTGGTTTTCCCCTATCCACTTTACTAGTTACATCCTCGAAAAATTCTATAAGATTCGTCAGACACGATTTACCTTTCGTAAATCCATGCTGACTTTGTCCAATGATTTCACAACTTTCCAAATGTGCTGCTATCCCATCTTTAATAACTGACTCTAGCAGATACGGGACGATCAGCCATGATCACAATGAATGGTGGTGCTGGCTCGAAGGGCCGAATGGCCTCCTGCACCTGTTTTCTATGTTTCTATGTGTCCTGTTGAAAATTTATACCTCAGTTTATCGTTCTAAAACTTTTCAAGTTAATTGTCATGTTGCTGCTTACAACATAGAGAGATGAACGGGAGCCTCTTCACCAAGATGGTGGTGAATCTTGGGAATTCTTATCCTGGGGACTCACATTCAATGTCTTCAAAGCAGAGGCTGATAGGTGATTAGATTGAGGAGGATGGGGTTCGTGTGGACGGTGAGGTAGAAGGTGAGCTAAGATCTCATTGAATGGGCAAGCAATGTCAAGGTGTTGAATGGCCTCTTCTACTTCTGTTTCGCTTACAGAACCAGTAACAATACAGCACAGGAATAGCCCCTTCGGCCCACAATATATGTGCCGAACATGATGCCAAGACTAACTCTTATCTACTTGCAGATAATACATATCTCTCCACTCCCTGCAAATCCTAGTGCCTATCTAAAAGTCTCTTAAATGACCCTATCATATCTGTCTCTACCATCAACTCTGGCAGCACATTCAAGAACTTGCAACCCTCTGTGTTTAAAAACCCTCAAAAAAAACTTGCTCTGCATTTTTCCCATGTCCCTCTCATCTTAAAGCCAAGCCCACTTGTATTTGATATTGGCATCCTGGGAAAAAAGGTTCTGACCATCTACCCTTTCTATGCTGCTCATAATTTTATATACTTCTATCAGGTCTCCTTTCAACCTCTCGTATTCTAGAGAAAACAATCAAAGTTTGTCCAACCTCTCCTAGTAGCTAATAGCCCTTAATCCAGGCACATTCTGGTAACAATGGTTTGTTAAATCTTTGTATTATATTTAAATATGTTATTCCTACATTGTAGAAGTGACTAAAGAACCTTGGGTTAACTTATATTCATCTCTGAAGAAGGGTCTCGACCCGAAACATCGCCTATTCCTTTGCTCCATAGATGCTGCTCACCCGCTGAGTCTTTCCAGCATTTTTGTCTACCTTATATTCATGAAAGCTACTTTGTAAATATAAGTCATTCCCTTCTTGCTAGCCACAAATTTGGCAATAAAACTCAAAGCCAGTCTTCCTTGTAAAAATCCAGTGACAGGAAAATTCTTGCTTTGTTCAGGCAATCTTTGGTTTTGAAGTGACTAGGTTGCTTTTAGGAGAAATTAAATTTGCCAGTCCTGATTTACAAAAAGTAAAAATCAAACCATTATGATTAGAATAATCATAGCTACACAGGAAAGAGGAAATGTTTGTCGTTTTAGGCATTGGGTTTACAAAACTCAGAAATGCAATAAATTTTCCTGTGTGACATCTTCATGACAAAATTGTATAAAAAATTGGAATGATTTAATGCCTATCAGGAAATACTGACATAATTCAAGAGACGTATCTTATTACAGTGTTGTGGATCCTTCCATATGAAATTTCAGTGCACAGCATTCTTGAGTGAATCTACACGAATGTTTACTTGCCATTTTCACTGTTAATATTGATTTTATAAATCCAATGTTTGGTGACTTAAACCATTAAACTAATCAATGCTAACAGAAATCAGCAATCCTAAACCAAAGCTTTGGTTTATGGGTTGTGAATCAAAAGACTCTGGCAGCTGTTGTGTTATGGGCTGGTTACAAACATAGATACCAGAGCTGACAAGTTACCGTTCCAGTCAGTTCTTCTCACTGTTTTCAGCAGACTTTGATTTGTGGTGTCAAATTTAATTACGTACCTTGTTTTCTTGTTTGTTTTGTATGATATTTTATCTTGTACTTTAACAGTTTTTAAAGTTTGAAGGCTTGTGTGGCCTTCTAGTGCAGTTTAACAAATCATCCGTTACTTCAAACTCTAACTCCGTGTGGCCTTTCCATTTTGCTCCTAAAACTTCTGTTCTGTCATAACTCATTGAAATATGGATTTGAGTTTTAGTGTGAAATCACACAAAATGAATAATAATTGTGCAATAATCAAAGAAAAAAAAATTCAGTTAAAGAAGATTCGATTCATTCATTTGGTTGGACTTCATTAAAAAAAAATTAAATGAAGTGCAAGGGGACTTTAAGCATAGGTAATACAAAATGTTGAATATAGATGTAGAAACAGGCTGCCGTTCCTTAGATTATTTGTGTTGCTTAGAGCATGAAGGGAAATTCCATCTTTCTTGAGATTGAACAAACCCAAGAAATTGAGTAAAATATAGATTTATCAACCGTTACAGACTCTGATTATCAATTCTCATCCTATATCTACTAGGCGGAATAGAACCAATTAATTTTGAGAACAAAAGATGTCCTTTTTAGATGTGTCAGATAGAAAGGTGAATTTTCTGTTTTTTAAATAGCAGACCTATTAACAAATCTTTTAAAGTATAGGATGTCATCAAAAATAAGAGCAGGTGTTAGAAATACAACCCCTCAAGCCTGTTGCTTCATTCAATGTTAATGACTTAACTTGACTTGCAGATCATTTAGCATTCTTTAAAAATAAAAAAAAAAAGGATTTGAATGTTTAAAACAGTGATAGAGATAAAGATTTCCCAAAAAATCACTATTCTTAGTGAAGCAATGTTTCATAACTTATAAAGAGTCTCATGTACTTCAATAGATAGACTCTCATTCTGAAGAAAGGTCTCGACCCGAAACGTCTCCCATTTTCTCCAGAGATGCTGCCTGCCCCGCTGTTACTCCAGCATTTTGTTACTATCTTCAATTTAAACTTCTTTGGTTAAAATCTTTGGTTCCTTCCTTCTCATGTACTTCAATATTTTGCTGTCTAGACTCCCCATCTAGCGTAAAAACAGTTTTCAGTATGCACCCTGTCACAGATTGTAGTTTTCAATGAAATCTGTCATCATTTTTAAAATACTAAAGCGATAAAAAATATATATCTTGATCATCAATATATAAATTCGGGGGAATATAAAATTGGTGTCTTAGTATTGATCCTAAAAGATTAGTAGCTCCCACATTACAGCATGCCAACCTTAAAATGACCCATATATTGCTAATATTTTCTAAATTTTTTCACACCAATAATGGATTTTCAGGCTAACGGGAGAATTGTTTTCTCTGTCCTCTCTTTGGATATGGGTTATCCTTACAATCCACTGAGATTATTTCAGAATGTAGGGAGTTCTGGAAGAAAGCATCTCAATGTAGAAACAAGAATTTAAAAAACATACTTGCGGTTTATAGATTTTAGATTTGAGATCTGTAGCTGGAAGTTTAAAAAATATTTAAATCTTTATAGCTGGAAGTAGCCAAAAGGAACGATGGTGACTAAAACCAAAAGAGCCTTCAGATTTTTCCCCGTGCATTTTTGAGGAAAAAAATAGGATTGGGTTAATATTTCTCCCTTTTGCAACTATTACTTTGTGCATTCACTTCAGAATTTTAAGTATTCTCCATCCACCTTCAAAATATTGGAGCAATAGTGTGAGGGCATACCTGAGTGCTGAGGCATAAAGCATAAATCTTGATGCTGTTGCAAAACTTGCCTTGTGCTTTTGATAATTAGATAGAAGGTAGTACAAACATACCAATATATGCAAGGTACACAAAAATGCTGGAGAAACTCAGCGGGTGCAGCAGCATCTATGGAGCGAAGGAAATAGGTAACGTTTCGGGCCGAAACCCTTCTTCAGACTGATAGGGGGTGGGGAGAAGAAAGGAAAAAAGGAAAAGGAGGAGGAGGAGCCCGAGGGTTGGGGGAGGGGAGGAGACAACCAGATGGCTGATGAAGGGGAGGGGACAGCCAGGGCTAGCAGAATTGGGAGAATTCAACGTTCAGGCCACCAGGGTGTAGACTGCCCAAGCGGAATATGAGGTGCATTTCCTCCAATTTACGGTGTTGCTCGCTGTGGCCATGGAGGAGACCCAGGACAGAGAGGTCAGATACGGAATGGGAGGGGGAGTTGAAGTGCTGAGCCACCGGGAGTTCAGGTTGGTTATTGCGGACCGACCGGAGGTGTTCGGCGAAACGATCGCCAAGCCTCCGCTTGGTCTCACCGATGTAGATCAGCTGGCATCTAGAGCAGCGAATGCAATAGATGAGGTTGGAGGAGATGCAGGTGAACCTCTGTCGCACCTGGAACGACTGCTTGGGTCCTGGAATGGAGTGGAGGGGGGAAGTGAAGGGACAAGTGTTGCATCTCTTGCGGTTGCAAGGGAAAGTACCAGGGGAGGGGGTGGTATGGGAGGGAAGGGAAGAATTGACAAGGGAGTTACGGAGGGAGCGGTCTTTGCGGAAAGCAGACATAGGGGGAGATGGGAAGATGTCCTGGGTCTCCTCCATGGCCACAGCGAGCAACACCGTAAATTGGAGGAAATGCACCTCATATTCCGCTTGGGCAGTCTACACCCTGGTGGCCTGAACGTTGAATTCTCCCAATTCTGCTAGCCCTGGCTGTCCCCTCCCCTTCATCAGCCATCTGGTTGTCTCCTCCCCTCCCCCAACCCTCGGGCTCCTCCTCCTCCTTTTCCTTTTTTCCTTTCTTCTCCCCACCCCCTATCAGTCTGAAGAAGGGTTTCGGCCCGAAACGTTACCTATTTCCTTCGCTCCATAGATGCTGCTGCACCCGCTGAGTTTCTCCAGCATTTTTGTGTACCTTCGATTTTCCAGCATCTGCAGTTCCTTCTTTAACAATATATGCAAGGTATCTATTGGGAATGTTTAGCACCAATAAATAGAGCATAGCAAATGCAAATTCAAAATCTGTGGCTATAATTTAAAAAAATTGTGTATATATTAAAAATTGTGTATTTATCGTAGATATGTATTCTGAAGCAATTTACATATATAAATCAGTTTTAACAGTTGGATTTTATTATCTGTTTAAAATAGTTGATGTAGCATACCTGTGATTGTATTTTGATCAGGTAACATTCATGCCTATACGAACGGAGGTACAACATACACCCATATTTACCGTCGGCGCCGACACATGAATGAAAGGGCAGAAGACGAAGAGCCAGAGCACAGAATCCAGGTAGTGTTACAGTTTTAGGAGGTTGGGTAGATGAGATTTCATGGCACGAAGAAGTGAAGTGGCTTGTACGGTTAATTGTCTGTAGATGGATACAGTTTTTTCCAATGTTGGGATTAAACCCTAAAAGCACTCTATTCCAAAATAGGAAAGGCAAATTAAAGCTTAAAAAAATCAATTTCACGTTGAGTGCCTTTGGTCATAAGTTGCAGATGAGACCTCTGCCGATATCTTGTATTTAAATCTGTGGTAAAATATATTAACTACAGCAGTAGGATTTGCCTCACTTCTCTGCTTGAATATTGCTACTGACAAAAGAAGAAAATGATGCCCCCTTTGTTATTAATTATTTGGCGTTTTGCATGCTAAAGAACTGGGGAATGAGTTAGTTTTAAACAAAGGATATTGTATCATCAATACCCATGGGTGAGGTGCCAAAAGAATGTAGGGTGGGAGGCTTTGCCTCATAGAAACATAGAAAATAGGTGCAGGAGTAGGCCATTCAGCCCTTCGAGCCAGCACCGCCTTTCAACTCTATCCCGTTCCTGCTTTCTCCCCATATCCCTTGATTCCGTTAGTCCTAAGAGCTGTATCTAACTTTTGAAAACATGCAGTGGCAGAGAATTCCACATTCACAGCTTTCTGGGTGAAAAAGTGTTTCCTCATCTCAGTCCAAAATGGCCTACCCCTTATTTTTAAACTGTGACGCCTGGTCTGGACTTCCCCAACATCGGGAAAAAATTTCTTGCATCTAGCCTGTCCGTTCCCTTAAGAATTTTATGTGTTTCTATAAGATCCCATCCTCTAAATTCCAGTGAATTCCAGTGAATATAAGCTCCATTTAAGAAAAGGTTGTAAGGAAAAGCCTAGGAATTACAGTTGGGTGAGCTTAACAGCAGTGATGGGAAAGCTATTGATGAGGATTCTGAGAGACTGGATGTGCATGTATTCGGAAAGTCAATGGCTGATCAGGGATAATTAGCATGGCTCTGTGTGGGGGAAATTATGTCTCACGAATTTGGTTGAGATTTTAGAAGACGTGACCAAAGATATTGGTGAGAGCAGTGTGCTGGATGTTGTCTATGTGGACTTGAGCAAGGCCTTTGATAAGGTACCCTGTGATAAGCAGGTTTGGAAGGTTAGATCATGTGATCTAGAATGAGCTAGCTAATTAGAGATAAAATTAGAATGGAGGTTGGCGACAGTGGGTGATGGGAAAGTTTTTTTTCAGATTGGAGACCTGTAGCAAGTTGAGAGCCACACTGTCCATTTTTATTTGTTATTTACCTGAACAATTTGGATATGAATATAGGTGGCATGGTTTGTAAGTTTGCAGATGTCATTTTAAAATGGTGATATTATGGATAGTGAAGAAGGTTATCTATGATTATAATGGGGTCTTCATCAACTGGGGCATAGCAGTTTCTGGGGAACTGGGGAATAGATGGAGATTAATGCAGATAAATGCGAGGTGTGGCATTTTGATAAGAAAAAACAAGGCAACATTTTAAAAGTAAATGGTTGGGACCTGGAGATGTTGTAGAACCAATAGATATTTAGGAATACATAGTTTAGGACATAGTTCCATGAAATTGATGACATGGGTAGATAAGGTCCTGAAGGAGGAGTTAGGCATGCTTGCCTTCATTGGTCAGGGTATGGAATACAGGAGTTGGGGCGGTAAGGGTATATTTGGAGTACGGTGTACAGTTCTGGTTGCTCTGCTACAAGATGGATGTCATTAAACTCCGCAGGGTGCAAAATAAATTACTAGGATGTTGCCAGTAAAGGGTATAAGTTAAAATATGAAGCTGGATAGGCTGGGTCTTTTTTTACATGCACTGTAGGAGGCTGAGGAGTGATCTTTGTAGAGGTATATCAAATCACGAGGGGCATTGATAAAGTAAATAGCCACAGTTTTTTTCCTTGAGTAGGGGAGGCTCCATCTAGAGGTTTTAGGTTTAAGGCTAGAGGGGAAAATTTAAAGGAGATTTGTCAAATTATTTCACACAAAGAATGATACGTATATGGAAGCAGATGTCACAGGAGGTGGAAGTAGTACAGTTATCACCTTAAAAGACACTTGTACCAGTAGATGGATAAAATAGGTTTGGAGAGATATGGGCCAGGGGCAGGAAAGTGGGGCTAGCTTAGTTGCACAACGGTTGGCTTGGAGAAGTTGAGCTGAAGGACCTGTTTCGATGTATAGCTTTATGAAGGTAGTAACAGGGTAGTTATATGATGGTATCTGCTCCAAATAAGTTCATAAATTCATAAGTGATAGGAGCAAAATTAAACCATTCGGCCCATGAAGCCTACCATTCAATCATGGTTGATCTCTCTCTCTCCCCCCCCCCCCCCCGCACCCCCCCCCCCCCAAATCCATTCTCCTGCCTTCTCCCCACAACCCCTGACACCCGTAATTTGCCAGTGCATCATTTATTTCTCACAAAGCATAGTTGAGTTTGTGGAAAGGGCTTATAAAAAGCACTGCACCTGATGATTAAGAAAATTTGAGAATTCTGCAAAGGAGGACTAAAGCATTGAAAAGGAAATAGAAATGAATAAAAAAACTAGGGTAGATTTGGTGAGAAATGTAAAATGAAAATTGTAAGAACTTCCATAGAGTCATTAAGTTTATTCACGGTAAAGATCATATTCCTTGACTCCCCGAATATCTAAAATTCTATTAGTCTTACTGCAGGAGTCAAAATCAATCGGGACTTATTGAATGCCAGAGCAGATGGGAGGGATTGAATGACCACCGCTTCAGTTTTTTGATATGTTTCTATCAGTAAAGGAGTTAGTTGCTGAGAAACATGTTATACCCTTGCTCTGAATGGAAAGTTGTTACAAATGGTATCCATTATAATTTAAGTGGTTTAGAACCATCTGACCATTTCCCTCTCACATTTCGCAGGGTACGTATTCTGCATTTCTGCAGCTATTGCCAATCTTTCTATTAATTCTTGTGTCGGTAGTTGCCCAATTGATGGTGACCAATCCTCCTTATAGTCTTCACTACAAACCGTAAGTTTGTTTTTGAATTCAATCATTTTGGTTTAGGTCTATTATTGTCACATGTATCGAGGTACAATGAAAAGCTTTGTTTTGCAGAAACAGATCAGATATACCATACAAAGATACAATCAAGTCAAATTCATAAGTACAATAGATAGAGGGAAGGAGAACATGGAGAAGTTAGGCTGAGGGACCTGTTTCCATGCTGTTTCACTCTGTAAAGAGTGCAGAATATAATTCTCAGCATTGTAGCGAATCAGTGCCATAGACAGTCCAATGTCCTCAATGGGGTAGTGGTAAATCAAAATTATTTAAATAATCTGTAATACATCAGTTCCATAAACAGTATCCTCGTTTATGGAAGGACCGTTCAGTAGCCTGATAACAGAGGGGAAGAAGATGTTCCTGAGTCTGGTTTTCAGGTACAGAGTTTAAGCTTCTGTACCTTCTGCCAGAAGGGAGCAGGGAGAAGAAGGAATGACCGGGATGGTTACGTTGGCTGCTTTTCTGAGGCAGCGTGGTGTAGATGGAATCATTGGTGGGACGTCTGGTCTGTGTGATGGACTGAGCTACATCTACAATTCTCTGCAATTTCTCGCGGTCGAGGGCAGAGCTGATCCCAAACCAAGCTGCGATGCAACCCGGCAGTATACTTTCTATGATACATCTGTGGAAGTTTGTAAGAGTCACTCAAGACTTGCTGAATTTCCGCAGTCTCATCAGGAAGTAGAAGCGTTGGTGTGCCTTGTGTAGGAAAGAACTGCTGATGCTGGTTTAAACCGAAGATAGACACAAAATGCTGGAGTATTTCTTGGAGATGCTGGAGTGCCTTCTTGGTTGTCGCATAAAAGTAGTTGATCCACCACAGATCATTAGTAATATTAGCGCCAAGGAACTTAAAGCTCTCAACCATTTTCACTTCGAAACCATTGATGCTGATTGGGGCATGTACTCCACCATGAAGTCAATAATTAGTTTCTTTGTCTTTCTGACATTGAAGGAGAAGTGTTTATTGTCCAGACACCATGTCACTAACTTCACTATCTCCTTCCTGTACTCCGTCTCGTCATTGTCCATGATTTAGCGCACCATAATGGTGTCGTCTACAAATTTGTAGATGCAATTAGAGCCAAATTTGGCCATAGAGTTGTTGGTATAGGAAGCACAGTAGGAAATTGAGAACACATTCTTGTGGGGCACTGAATTGACAAAAAATATTGTGAAGGAGGTGTTGTCTCCTATCCTCACTGATTGAGATCTGTGGGTTCGGAACTCGAGGATCCAGTAGCAGAGGGGGGGAGCAGATTCCTAGGTGCTGGTGTTTGGAGATGAGTTTGAATGGAATTGTGTTGAAGAAGAACTATAGTTGATAAATAGGAGTCTAACATGTGGTCTAGGTGTTCCTGAGATTTATTTAGGGTCAGGGAGAAAGTGTCTGCTCTGGGTCTGTTGCAATGGTAAGCAAATTGCAATGGATCAAGGCTGGCTGGGAGACTGAAGTTAATGTGCGCCATCACCAGTCTCTCAAAGCACTTCATGATAGTGGATATCAAACCCACCAGACGATATGCATTAAGGCACTCTAGCTTTTTTTTCGGCGCTGGGATGATAGTGGTCTTTTTCAAATGGGTAAGATGCAAGGTGTCTATGAATACCTCTGCCTACTAATCCACACAGGTCCTGGGTTCGCGGCCTAGTTGCTTTCCGAGCATTCACTTTTGGTAAAGTCGATTTTGGCACAGGTGCTCCTGAGACTGCCGAGGCAGGTGGCATTCCACACCAACCTTGGGTTCAAGGCAGGCATAATATGCATTGAGTACATCGGGGAGGGACCCATTGTTGCCAGCGATACAGCCCGCCTTCGTTATAATGTGCAAGCCCTGCCATAATCTACGGGTATGCGTGTCATTACTTTGAGACTCCGGCTTGGTCTGGAATTCCCTCTTGGCATTCTTAATGGCACTGTGATGGTGGTAGATAGATTTCTGGTACTCTGGGTCATTTTACTTGAATGCTGCAGACTTGGACTTCACCTGGGAGTGGACCTTGCCTGATTTCTGGCTGGGGAATAGATTTATCATCATCTTCAGTACACAGTCCTCTACACAGATTGTCTGTGACAGCTGTAGCATAATCATCTAGATTAGCCGCAGACATCTTGAATACAGACTCGTCTCACCGACTTAAAGCAATCGCAAAGGGTGTAATCTGTTTCCTTGTACCAGCAATTTTATATATTTGCATCTAAATGTTTTTTTTTAATCTTGCATTTTAAGCTAAATATAAAAAAAGGATTGAAGAAAATGCATTCAAGTAATGTAATTTGAAAGTTGGTAAGTAATTTAGAATGACACATAGATGACTAGATTTGCCTAAAGACTGCTCTTGTTTGTTTGAACTGAACCTTGGACAGGTTCTGTCTAAATTGTGCTTAGAGAAATTGTTGCTCAGAGAAAATGATGATGCTAAAGTTCCTTTTATCGATGACATCAAGGTTGAATGCAGTCTACATAATCAGTGGTTGTCAGACAATTTAAGATTTTTTTTCATAAACATTTTAAAAACATTTAAATAATTTACATGAAAAACCATAATTAGATACATTAAAATGAATTAAGATTCAAGAGATTCAAGAGACATTTATTGTCACATGCACCAATTGGTACAGTGAAATTTGGGGTCACCATACAGCCATACGAATAAAAAAGAACACAGAACACGATAGTCTTTAACATAAACATCCCCACAAAGCGGAATCAAAGCGGAATCAAAGTTTCCCACTGAGAGGGGAGGCCCAAAGTTCAGTCATCCTCCTCTTTGATGTTCTTTGATGTTCACCCGTGGTCGGGGCCTCCAGAGCCCCCTGTAGTCGCCGCTACGGGCGGCCCGATGTTCAGGTCCACTCACCGGGATGATGGAACTCCGACGTCGGAACGGAAGAACACCCTCAGCGGCTTGGACCTCCGAATCGGCCACTTCCTACCGGAGACCACGGCTCCAGAAGTCCACAGGCCGAGCTGGGCGGAGAATCACACTGCCGGCCCTAGAACGCTTTATTGCATGTTTTTTTATCCTCCCCACAGGGTTAGTGAACCTATCCAGATGCTAGTCCCATTGTAAAATTGAGGGGTCGCCCACCAATTACATCTGCAACATTTCCTCACAAGTCACTGCATCACCATCATATGACTTTCAGAACATTTCAAGCTTTTGTTTTTTGACATTGCTTAAGCATAGATCAGAGTTTAAGCTGAGTCTTGAATGGAAGACAAAAAGGGACACAAAGTGCTGGAGTAACTCAGCGGGGCAGATAGTATCTCTGGAGAACATTGAAATTCAGCTTGTTATTTGTTTTTTGTAGACATAGTGCCACCACAAGATGGCAGAGTTACTACTTAATTGCAATGCTGGATGTTGAAATGACATGCTGAGAAACTGCTCTTAAAAGTCATATTACGGCAGAGATGTTTATCACTGAGCTGCTATGAAGTTCCACCAAAATACAGACCTTAATGTAGTTTTTGGCCAAGAGTAAAATTTATAAAAATAAATCCAGTCCTACTACTCCATTGTCAGAACTAACATCGTCACAATGTATGCATTACATACCAATGTTATAAAAAGTCTCAACGTGGGATTCCCCACGTTCCACTCAACGTGGGAAATGTGGCAATATTGTCTTTGTATATTGTTTCTAGGATTAATAAGTATAGCTTATACCTTAATAATAGTTCAATAAATGTATTCATTTTTATTTAATGTTGCGCCCTACATGTAATAATGTATTCCAATTATTCAGGTCATTGGGCCACATTCTGTCGAGAGAAACGGAGCATTTAAAAATCACATATTTTGTCAAGAAAGGCTTTCAGGAAGAGTACAAAGGCCAAGCATTGCAAAATGTGGAAAGTAATGTTGAGAACGACTACATTGATTACCTTCAAAAGAACTGCTGGAAGGAAAAACAGCAAAGTAAGTATGCATTTAAAATCTGGCGTTTACTAATGAAAGAAATCCTTAATTAATATTGTAATTTTCTTTTATTTCAAAGATTGTTAATCAGTGCAAATATGATCACTTGGCCAACTAGATGGCTACATCAATGTTCAGCTAGAGCACGTGGAAATATATTTAGCAGCCTCAGAATATAATTTTCAATTTAATGTACTATGTTTCCAACACTGTTATCCTCAGACAAGAACTGCAGGTGTATTATTGGGACCAACCATATGGGGGAGCTCGATGACCATGAGGAGAAATATAGGTCTATGCATATTATGTGTTCAATATTCTTTGTAACAAGTCGGTAATAATATCAATCGTGACTTTCCTTGGTGCAGTCGTTCAATTGTCTTCTTCGACTTGGCTATCCCAGTAGAACATTTATCTTGTTTAAACATCGAATATGAATATCCAATATGAATTTGCTATCAGATTCCTGAGCCAATCACCCCTTTTGCACCCCCTTCTCGGAGATGTTGCCACCCATATGTTCTCTTAACTCTCCCTCATTTTGTCATTCTATTGTTGCACTTGAATATTTTTGCACTATTTCAGATTGCACTACAATCTGCACTACTCTGCTGCTTAGCATTCATCATATTTATTACAGTAGCTACAGTTAACCTCTGTACTGTTTACTCTGAGCTTCATACAAACTGGAAATTTCATTGGCCCCAGTGTATATGATAAACTAATTAATCTGAATCTGAACAATATGCATATGTTGATTCAAGTTAAGTTTGACTATATAGGGAATGGCATTGGTTTATTATTTTCAGTTGTAACATGATACAGTTTTAAAACCTTTGTATTCTATCCAGTGAAATAATATGAGTACAATCAAGCCATTCACATGTACAACAGATAGTGCTAAGAGAAAAATACAAGTGGGACAAATATAGTGTTGCAGTGTTAATTACGGAGAAAGTACAGATTAAAAGAAAAAGTGCAAGGGCCGCAATGAGGTAGTTTTGGAGATCAGGACTGCACACTTAGTTTATGATAGACTGTTAAGTAGCTTGAAAATAGTGGGGTAGAGGCTATTCTTGAATCTGGTGGTATATGCTTTCAAGTTTTTGTATCTTCTGCCTGACAGGAAAGGGAAGAAGAAGGAATTACATCCTTAGTTTCCTGAGGAAGTAGAACATTGATGTGCTTTCTTGGCCATAGCTTCAATATGGCCGGTCCAGGACAGATTGTCGGTGATATTTATGCTTAGAACTTGAAGCTCTTGACCATCTCCACTTTGGCATCATTGATGCTAACTAAAGCGTGTACACCACCTCATTTTACTGAAGTCAATAACTAGCTGCTTCATCTTGTAGACATTGAGGGAGAGGTTGTTGTCTTGACACCATGTTACTCAGCTCTCTTGTTACTGGATTGCATCATGAATTGGGTTACATTGACTTCATTGAAGGGACTTTTGAATTTGTATCCCTTGTAAAAGGATGCAAGTTCAACATTTTCAATTAAACGGGGTACCATTATTTTCTTAGTGCCTGGAGTATGTAGGTTAAGGCAATGGATCTTGGTGTGATATCAGAGTGGAGGAGTTGATCATTTATAATAAAGTACATTATTTTATTTCGATCTCTGCATGCCTTGATGGTAGTGCACTTGTGTGGACTAGTGAGATGTATTTATTTTTAATTTTTAATTTTTAATTAAGCTTTTCAGGCTAAAGTTTAAAAAATTCCTCCTTTTATCTAAAAAATGCACATTGTATTTAAACACAAAATACTGAAAGGACAGTATCTGAAATGTTAACTTTTTCTCCACAGATATTAACTAGCCTTCAGAGCATGTCCTGCATTTTCTGTTAATATATTGGATTTGCAGCATCCATAACATTCTGTGTTAGCAAAATTGAATTGTTCTGACACGCCTGTATTCATAACCTTTGATCCGTGCCAAAATAATCTCCTTTTGAGTAGATATGCATTGATAATGCTACCTTGGCAGCATCTTCTTGTTTCTAATCCTGCATGAAAAATGTTTATGAGTATATTGTACTACATCTGTGTGTGCCCTGAGCACTATTCATTTAAGTGTGATTTACTTTTACAGAAGCCGATCTGCTGAATTTGGCGACATTGTACAGGGACGAGCGTCTGAAGCAGAAGGCTGAATCTCTTAAAATAGAGAATTGTGAAAAATTGTCCAGACTTGTTGAACTTCAAAGGAAAGGATGACAAGAACTAGGTTCCCATAAAATCTGGATTAAAATTAGCAGTTCTAAAACTGTTAAGATTTAATTCCAGAACTAAACATACTGGTTTCCTAACCTTGAATACATTTTGCAGAGTGTTATCAATCCGTTCAGGGTAGTTTTGAATTAAAGCCATGCCACTGCAACATAGTATATTGCTACGTTAAGTTCATGTTTAATAGTTACCATTAAGACTTTTACATAGAGGTTATTTTATATTGTTGGAAATGAACAGAATGGTAAAAGGACAGTGACATGAAATATCAACTGTCTCTCCACAGATACTACCTAATTTTCTGAGCAAAGCCAGTGTTTTTCTTTAACATGCAGTGTTACAGCATCTGTAGTATTTTGAGTTTTTAGCATAATTTAATGGCTGTGGTGAGGTGTATTCAATGTGGATAATCTGTATTTCCTTGCATTAAATGTGGATAATTTTAAGCCGTGCTTCACATTTTGTGCCTGTAACTTCAATTCAGCCTTGCTGCAGAAGTTTCATATTTTTGACATAAATCACTTAAGCCATTGCTTCAGGATGCAAATTACTTGCCAACTATGTATTAACTGTGAGCAAGTTTAATAGCTACAAGGTAGAAGTTCATTTTTCATTTTCATTGCTAACTTCTAACTAATTAAATGCATCACATTTTTTTGGACCCAAATATCTTGCTGTCTGTAAAGATAGCAGAGGCACTAACCCTATTCAGACTCTGAAAAGTCCTCAGATGAGCACTTGAAATATGATCTGAGTTTAAGGATTAATAGAAGGGAAGGAGGATTAACCTACCAGCTCTATTCGTAGGGTGGCATAGACTTGATGAGCCAAATGACCACCACCTATGACATAGATTTTTATGTCTGTGGTTCCTCAGCATTTGCTTTCTTGAAACCCTTCTCAATTTAAGTATTTTATTCATCATAAACAAGTTGAAATTGTAATAACTGAAGTATTATGTATTCTCTACATCTATTTTTTTGCGGACATGGTGTGGATGTACTGTGAAACTTGTCGAACCAGAGCTGAAATTACAAATACTGAACCAATAGTTCTGGCAACTTTTTTGCCTCCATATTTTCAGAAGCACTGTCGATGCTGTGCATTGGCTTTGTGTTGCTGACTAAAATGCATAAAGCAGAATTTCTGAATAATTGAGATTTTGATTAATTGATTAACTTTACTCATTGTAAACATAACTATTGAAGCTAAATTTTTAAAAACTCTACGGGGGCATATTTGCATATGGCAATGAAGTAGAAAATTACTTTTTCACATGTTGTCTTGCAAGTGTGACTAGGTCTGTAACTAGTGAAGGAATTATGCATAGTGATATTTATTTCATGTACATATTTAGAAATATTTATTGAGACTGATCACACAATTGTTTATTACATTGCATGTAACTATTTAAATTTTACATAAATGAAAAAATAAAGCTTTTATTCAAATTACTGTGGTATTTGGAGAAGGATATTTAATAAATCTGTATATCATTATAGAATTATGAAACTTTGAGTGTTCAAATAAAGTAATTTTTTTAAAGGTGATCATTGTTTTGAATTTTGTTGACTTAAAAAGTATTCCAAAGACGTATAGTAACCCGGGTGCATATACAATACAATACCGTTTATTATCATTTGGACCTCAAATGAAGTTCAAACGAAATTTGGTTTCTGCAGTCATACAACAAGAAAAGAACCAAGACACAACACAATTTACACAAACATCCATCACAGTGAATCTCCTCCTTACTGTGATGGAAGGCAAAGTCTTTGCAAAGTCAAAATATTAACAGGATTGTGTAAATATTACTTTTCAACTGAAACTAAATAGTGGATTGAGACAATTTTATAACTTCCATCCTCATCAGTTCTATCCTCCTGTTTATCAATGGTGCTGATTACATTTCAGTATCACATCAGTCAACAAGAAGGGTATTGTTTAAAATTTCTTCAGCACCATCAGCTGTTCAGTGTTTACCCATTCGCCAACGATTGCATGCAATCAGTTTAAGGAGAATTAATTCTTTTTTTTTTACATTTAGCAAGTTCTCGAACTGGTCAGAGAGTGGATAAACAAAGCAACCGGGACCTGCCTTATGCCCGACCTCCCACTTTCCAACAGCAATTCGTCACCATCCCCGCCCCATGTGTTAATAGTATAAACAGCTGATGTGAACTGCTTGAGGTCTCAACTTTTTGTATTATTCACAATTGTCAGTCAGAAAGTGGAAAATTCAGACCATTGTGAATTATTGTTGTTTCAGCACATTGTTTTTATTGTCCACTTCATAGGAGTTAGTAGGAATCTTCATTACATTTAGGGGACTCTTTAAACACTTTTAAAAAAAACCTGTGCCACATGAAAGTGGAAATCTTGGAAATCTTTGTATTTATTTCTCCCAAACCAAGTCTCCCTCTGATTGCTAACCGATTGAAATCACTACTGAAAATATTTTATTTTAACTGTTGCTTAATTTGCATTTAACTTCAGGGATAAAATGATTATTCTGCATCATTCATTTTAACGATTACCGATGGCCTGCCTTCAACGTAAATCTTAAACTTCAGATTAAAACTGCCTCTCTGCCTCTTTCTGTGATGGTATTTCTTGTTTTTTTTTTGCAAATGGTCTTGTATAATACTAATAAATTTTGTAAATTATACATGTAAAATTTTTGTGTTGAAACCTGTTCCTTCCTGTGTACGTATAGCTCGAACCAAGAGTGACTTGGGACAGAAAAGGAAATCTTCCATTTATTTTTAGATAGACACAAAATGCTGGAGTAACTCTGCGGGACAGGCAGCATCTCTGGAGAGAAGGAATGGGTGATGTTTCGGATCGAGACCCTTTTTCAGTCACTGTCCCACTGAGTTACTCCAGAATTTTGTGTCCATCTTTGAATTAAACCTGCATCTGCTGGTCCTTCCTACACTTCCCTTCCATTTATTCTATCTTGACTCCGCCGTGCCATCTATTTTATGAAATGATTATCTGAAGAACATAACCTTAACAATTTGCCCTTCAACCTTCAAAGGTTTGCATGCAAGAACCTTATTCTGATCCTGAAACAATTTTTAAACTATGATTTTTGTTGCCTTTCCTTTACCTCATTGAGTCATACAGCGTGGAAACCAGCTCTTCAGCCCAACCTTCTTACTCAACTACCTCCTCCGGCAGCTTGTTCCATACACCCACCACTTTTTGGGGGAAAAAAGTTACCCCTCGGGTTCCTATTAAATCTTTTTCTCCTCACCTTAAATCTATGTCCTCTGGTTCTCAATCCCCCTACTCTGGACATGAGACTCCTTGCGTATACCCATTCTATTCCTCTCACAATTTTGTACACCTCTGTAAAATCACCTCTCATCCTCCTGTGCTGCAAGGAATAGAGTCCTCGCCTGCTCATCCTCTCCTACTAACTCAGGCCCTCGGGTCCTGGTAACATCCTCGTAAATCTTCTCTGCACCCTTTCCAGCTTGACAACATCTTTCTTGTAACATGGTGTCCAAAACTGATCACAATACTCTGAATGTGGCCTCACCAATGTCTTATATAACTGCAACCTGACCTCCCAACTTCTATACTCAATACTCTGCCTGAAGAAGGCCAATGCACCAAAAGCTTTTTTGACCACCCCATCAACCAGTGACGCCACTTTAAGGAATCCGATACCTGCCCTCCTAAGTCCCTCTACTCTACAACACTTCCCAGAGCCCTTACATTCACTGTGTAGATTCTGCCCATGTTAAACTTCCCAAAATACGATACCTCACATTTCTTTGCGTTAAATTCCATGAACCATTCCTCAACCCTCCTGGCCAACCGATCTAGACCCTGCTGCAATTTTTTACAACCATCTTCACTATCTACAATACCACCCACTTTTGTGTCATCTGCAAGCTTGCTAATCATGCCATGTACATTTTCATCTAAAATTATTCATATAGATGACAAACAGCAATGGGCCCAACACTGAACCCTGAGGAACACCACTAATCACAGCCCTCCAGTCTGAAAAGCAACTTTTTACCATCACCCTCTGGTTCCTTATTAAGCCAATTTTCTTTCCATTCAGCTATCTCTCCTTGGATCCCATGTGCTCTAACCTTCCAGAGCAGCCTACCATGCGGAACCTTGTTGAATGCCACTCTGAAATCCATATCTACAATGTCTACAGCTCTGCCCTCATCAACCTTATGGTCACATCTTCATAAATCTCAATCAGATTCGTGAGACATGAACTCCTGCTAACAAAACCATGCTGACTATCCCTAATCAGCCCTTGCCTATCAAATTGCATGGATATCTTATCCATCAGCATACTCTAACTTTCCAATCACAGAAGTTAGGCTCACTGGCCTGTAGTTAGCCTTTTCTCTGCAGCCCTTCGTGAATAGAGGCACATCATTTGCCACCTTCCAGTTTACTGGCACCCCACCTGTATTTAATGACCACTCATAAATCTCAGCCAGAACATCTGCAATTTCCTCTCTATCTTCCCATCTGGAAAAAGTAAATACGAGTCACTTAAGAACAAAAAAAAAATCTAAACTTCACTTTGTGTAGTCAAGTCAAGTCACTTTTATTTCTATAGCACATTTAAAAAACAACTCGTTGACCAAAGTGCTTTACATTGGTGGAGGTATTAACGTTATACAACAGTGGTTCATAGATTAAGTACATACATACAGTAAATACATACAGCCCTCCCTCAGAGGACGTCAAGAAAGGCTTGAGAGTAAAGATGAGTTTTAAGTCTCGACTTAAAAGAGTCGATGGAGGGGGCAGTTCTGATGGGAAGAGGGATGCTGTTCCACAGTCTAGGAGCTGCAACCGCAAAGGCGCGGTCGCCACTGAGCTTATGCCTAGACTGTGGGATGTTCAGTAACCCTAAGTCGGTCGATCTGAGGGACCTGGAGGTGGAGTGGTGGGTAAGCAGACTTTTGATGCAGGTGGGGGCAAGCCCGTTAAGGGCTTTGTAAATGTAAAGAAGGATCTTGAAATTTATTTGGAACCGCACAGGGAGCCAGTGGAGAGAGGCCAGAATCGGGGTGATGTTGTCCCTTTTTCGGGTGCCTGTCGGGAGTCTCGCTGCGGCGTTTTGGACCAGTTGCAGGCGGGACAGGGAATTGTAATACAGCAGGAGGGAAAAAATAAATTTTGGGCCACAAAAACTGTCAATTTCAGTCCTGCTGATGTATGTACATGAGTCAAGAGTATGTTATGGCTTTCAAAATAGAACTAAAGATTTTTTTTTCTTTGGTTAGCTGAAAAACCTAGGCTGTACAATTACATATTTGTACCAATGAACTGAATAGTTTAAGGACAGACAAATTGAAGGCCATGTTCTTCAGATGATCATGTGGGATCTTCAGCTCTATAAATAGAGAGACAGCATTGCTAAGCAAAGAAGTTATGCTAACCCTTAATAAATCATTAATCAGACCACAGCTGGAGTATTGTGTCCAATTTCAGGCACTGCACAGGAAGGTTATCCAGCCCTTTGAGAGGATATGAAGGCACTTTACTGTAATAACGCTATGAATAAGGGAGTTCTGGGAGAGGTTAGACAGATACTTTTTTTTTGCTTGCATAAAAAGATGAAACACCAAAGGAGTTCAAAATAATATAGAACACCAGAGTGCATTAAAATGTGTTCATTAGAAAGTGTGCAAGTAATTGGAAGAATTGAAAGAGAAGAGGGTTGGGTTCATGTTTAGATTTACAAAATTGGATTGCACACTCTTGCTGACAAGACAACTTTCATGGGGAAATGATGATATTTTTAAGTATCCATGTATGAAATTGTTTCTGAGCACTCCTGAAAGATTGGCATTCTTTTAGGTTGTGACTTTGTTGGAGAATGAGGGAACAGAATTAGACCATGTAAAATGCCTTCCTTACTGTGCCTTCAGTTCTTGCAATGAATTAGTCATATTGTTCACAATTGGCTTCTAAAGTAATTGTATCATCTGAAATTTGTGTTCTAAAGCCCTGTTGTTGAACACCAGGATACTAGCTAGATGAGTGGAGATAATAAATAATTCTTGCAGCCAGAAGTTATCCCTGGCCAGCAATGCTTATTTTTTTTCTTCTAATTTTGGCTGAAGAAAGTTTTCAAAGAAAAGAAATATAACTTTTACAACCGCATTTGTCCATCTAAATATTTATAATAATAATAAACTTTAGCGGGCGGCCGTCGATTTCGCCTTCCGAGTCGCTGGCAGTGGAGCCAGTGGCTTCGATAGCACCTTGGCAATCCCGCTTGGGCAGAAAGCCACGAAAAAGGTCTGTTAGGCCCGTTGACTCAGACGAGTCGGGCCAGGATCCTTCAATGGGTAGCGTCAGCGGACATCTAACCCACATGGAGCACCTGATGGAGAGGTTGCTCCATAATGATATGCTCCAAAGGAGGGAGTTATATCAACGCGGGTCTCCTCGGTGGCCCGGGGCAGCGGCACCTGTTTCAGGGCTGCACAATGTCTCCCTCTCTGAGGAGGGGAGCATTCGGGGTCAGTTTCTGTCTGACTCAGAGTTCGGTGGTATAGCCGGGGAGCATACCATGAGGCACGAAGGGCATGAATCAGAAGTACCAGCAATGCCATCAAAATTTGCTATCCCATCACTAACAGGGGAACCGCTGGATGAGGACTTAGCCATGAGTATCAATTACCTAGCCTCACACCAGCTCCAAGATCTGGCCATGGAGGAAACTACTAACAAGTATCACACTCCTGCTAATTGTGCTTCATTAACTGTGCCTGCTGTTAATCATTCCATCTGGGGTTACATTGGAGGGGGTATCAGAGCCCAGGAGGTGAAGCTACAGAAAATATTAAAGTTGCTCGCCTCAGGCATCACGGCCTTTGCCAGGTCAGTGGATTGGGGGCCCCTATCTGATGTGCAACAGGACGCCATGGCATTAATGTGCAATGCACATTTCGAAATTAATTGCCTACGGAAAAATGCTGTCCGTCCTGCTCTGAACCCCAAATTCGCAGCACTGTGTAAGGCCAGCAACGTTCAACCACCGAATTACCTGTTCGGCGAAGATCTGCTGAAGCAGGTCAGGGAGCTGGACGATGAAGCAAAAACGGTTGGGCTAATGAAAGTCCCAACAACTCCCAAGGTCTCATCATTCCGGCGGCAGCACCCCTACGCTCCCTTCAACACCAGACGGTTCGCCGAAACTGGTGGGAAAGCCGAACAATTGGCACAGAGGTCTTTTTTATGCCAGGCCCAAGCCGGCCCACGTCCAAGATACGCGGTTAGCGCCCTCCATCAGTCCTACCCCCCCAAACCTCGGGGGCGGAAACAAACACCATTCCAAGGGGTAACTATTGATGTAGGTGAGTCTGGTTCTTTGCGGAACATATTGTGTATGGATCAGTTACAAGTTGGGGGGAGATCACATTTTTTCTTGAATGAATGGCGTTGGATAACATCAGATCTGTTTATACTGCACAGTATACAAGGTTTCCAAATTGAATTCCTTCTTAATTCGCTTCCACCCACACAGCATACACCAAACCGCACTTTTGTTCTTTCACAAAAGGAAAGTTTGGATGCACAAGCTGAAATTAAAGCATTATACAAAAAAGGGGTAATTGAGATGTCGTGTCATGAATCTCACCAATTTGTGTCTAACATATTTACAAAGCAAAAGAAGGATGGAGGATGCCGAATCATCCTTGACTTGACTGAACTCAACTCCTTTGTGCAGTATAAACATTTCAAAATGTAAAACTTTGTTACTGCCAAGCAACTGGTTTCCAAGGGATGTTATATGGCATGCATCGACCTTAAAGATGCATACTGTTTGGTGCCCATTCATGGGGATCACCGGAGATATTTGAAGTTTAGCTGGATGGGACAACTGTGGCAGTTTAAAGCATTGCCTAATGGATTAACTTCAGCCCCCAGATTATTCACAAAATTATTAAAACCGGTCCTGGGGCTCAGAATCATATTGTGATGGCATATTTGGATGACATCCTAATCATAGGGGAAACTATGAAATTAGCTGAATTATCTGTTTCAGCTACTAAACTCATGTTTGAGAGATTGGGGTTTCTCATCCATCCAGTTAAGTCCAAATTGATACCATCTAGAGTAATTGATTATTTGGGATTTACCATTAACTCAATTCACATGTCTGTGACTCTGCCTTGGGGCAAGCGATTAGAATTAATAGAAGCCTGTAACAATCTTATTGTGAAGAAGCAGAATTCTATTAGACATGTAGCTAATATAATTGGCAAACTAGTGGCTGCTTTTCCAGCTGCACAGTTCGGGCCTTTGCACTATCAAAATTTACAACGCGCAAAGGAGCACTCAAATTCCATGCAGGTCACTTCGGTAGACCTATGCGGTTGCCAGCTGAATTCATTGCTGAATTACAATGGTGGGTAACGAATATTCGGCATTGCTCAGGAAAAGTTTGGTCGATACACCATCAGTTATTTTGCAAACTGATGCTAGTGCTCTAGGATGGGGAGCTACAAATACCATCTCTAGCTGTGGTGGTAGATGGAATGTGCAGGAGTCATTAATTCTTCAGTCACATGGTATTAACTACTTAGAGTTGTTGGGAGCACTCTGTGGGCTGAAGGCTTATTGTAGCAATATGCATCATGTGCATGTTCAACTTCAGATTGACAACACTACAGCGGTGGCATATGTTAATCACATGGGTGGAATCAAGTCTGTATCTTGCGATAAATTGGCTAACCTTATCTGGCACTGGTGTATTATGAGAAACATTTGGGTTTCAGCCATCTACTTACCAGGTAGATACAACATGGTGGCGGACACCAGATCACGGAAATTCAATGACAACACAGAATGGATGTTGAATCATGAAGTGTTTAACGACATTGTCGCTCTGTATGGCATACCGGAAATTGATTTGTTTGCATCCAGACTAAATCATCAGTTACCATAATATGTTTCATGGGAACCAGACCCAGGGGCAGTGGCAGTAGATGCATTCTCGCTACACTGGGGTGGAATGTTTTTGTATGCTTTCCCCCCATTTTGCCTCATCAGTCGGTGTTTGGCTAAGATCAAGCAAGACTCCGCCTCTGGCATTTTAGTAGTACCTGACTGGCCTACACAGCCTTGGTTCCCACTCGTCCTGGGAATGATAACACAGCCTTTTATGGCTGTCCCCAAAAGCAGAAATCTGCTGGTTTATTGGTTTATTGGTTTATTGGTTTGCAGATTCTGAGGAGACCGTACCTGGGGCTCGGACTATCAGAACGTACGGTGGATGTGATCACTACGGCCTGGAGGGATAGTACCAAGGAACAGTACATCTCTCATATCAAGAAATGGGAGATGTTCTGTTCACTCACGAACATATCGTATGACACAGCACGCATAACGGATGTGTTGGAATTCCTATCAACACTATATTTTAATCAGAAACTGAGTTATAGTGCCATAAATAGTGCCAGGAGTGCATTATCGTCATACTTATTGCTGGGATCGGGACACCACTCTGTTGGGTCTCACCCTTTGGTAACCAGGTTCATGAAGGGTATTTTTAACTCTACTCCCCCCAGGCCCCGGTACTCGGAGAAATGGGATGTGAGCATGGTGCTCACGCTGCTTCGCCAGTGGGTTCCAGCTTCATCCCTGTCTTTGCTCAAACTCACTCTCAAGGTGGTCATGCTCATGGCGCTGGTTTCAGCGCAACGGGTCCAGACGTTACATAAACTGCGACTGGACAGCATGGTATCATCTGTTAATAATGTAACCTTTTTTGTTTATGATTTAATCAAGCAGAGCAGACCAGGGGTGTCAGGGCTCAAACTAGTTTTCATGGCATACCCCATGAACCTTCGGTTGTGTGTAGTTACACACATACTACAGTACATCAAGGTCACCAAGAGCCTCAGAGGCTCCGAATTATCTGTACTCATTAGTTACAAAAAACCTTATAATAAGGTATCAGTGCAGACCATTTCTTTTTTTTTTTTTTTTTTTTTATTTTTATTTATTAGAAGTACATTACATTACAACCACATACATTAATACTCGTCATTTATATCTTCTTACAATTAATGTACTCCCTTTATTTATTTTTTTACACTAGAAAAAGAAAAGATTGAAAGAGAGAAGAAAGTGAAGGAAAAAGTGCAAGTGTAGAAAAGTGTAGAAAATGTAACAACAAAAGAGGACGAAGACCCTATAAGAGCGAAATTAAAAACAAAAAGAAAAAGAGTTAAGAAATAGGCCCTAAGAAAAGAAAAGAGAAAGAGAAAAAAAAAGAAACAAATGTTTTTTTTTTGAGCATCACGTAAATAGGACATACCAACTCTTCAACTATCATCCCCCCTTACCCGACCTCAATTTTTTATTTTTTTTAAAGTACTTTTGCACCCTATGTTTGTAATAATTCTATAAATGCAGACCACGTCAGGTGGAAGTGATCTGGTTTACCTGCTAGGAGGAGTCTTATCTCTTCAAGGTGTAATGTTTCAAACATATTTGAAATCCACATATTTATAGTTGGAGCCTTCTTCCAAAATTTTAGAATTAGCTTTTTTCCAGTTATTAACCCATAATCCATTAATTTCTTTTGAAACACATTTAGTTCTGGATCATCTTCCGTTATTCCGAAGATAATCCATTCTGCTTTGGGTATCAGTCTTGTTTTAAATAACTTTGTAAAGATTTCAAAAATTTCATTCCAAAATTTTTGAATTTTTGTACAGAAGACAAATGAGTGCGCTATAGTTGCTTCTTGGGATTGACATTTATCACAAATAGATGATACGTTTGGGAAAATTTTATGAATTTTAGTTTTCGAATAATATAATCTATGTAAAATTTTAAATTGTATTAAAGTGTGTCTTACATTAATCGAGCATTTATGCACTTTTAATAAGTATTCATTCCAACTTTCCTTTGAAATTTTAATAGCTAACTCTTGTTCCCAGTCTCTTCTGATACCCTCCGTAGATGGTATTTGTGCATTTAAGATAATATTGTACAAATATGATATTAAGTTTGCTGATTCCGCTTTTATCTGCAGCTGGGTTATTATGATGATCTTTTATATATTTTTTCAAATAGTCGCATATTTGAAAGTATTTAAAATATTGATTATTTCCGAGTTTATATTTTATTTGTAATTGTTGAAATGAAAGTAATTTTCCAGTTTCATACAAGTCACCAAGCGTTTTAATTCCTAGTCTATCCCATTGTGTATAAGCTTTATCTATAATAGAAGGACTAAACGAAGGGTTATTGACTATAGGTAATAAAAGTGATAAGTTTCTTAATTTTAAATTTTGTTTTATTTGTTTCCAAATACGGATTGTACTATGAATAATTGGGTTCTTATTATAGTTTATGTTATTCAATTTCATTGGAGAGAGGAGGATCGCTCCAATGTTTCTAGAGGAGCAATCCTCTTTCTCCATTACAATCCAGTCTACTTGCTGGGCGGAGTTATCCATCAGTTGAATCATGTTTTTAATATTTACTGACCAATAATAATACATAAAATTAGGTAGTGCTAGACCCCCCAATACTTTAGATTTATTCAGATGGGTTTTTTGTATTCTATGTGATTTATAGTCCCATATAAAATTAGTGATATCTGAGTCGAGTTTTTTAAAAAACTTCTTAGGTAAGTATATAGGAATTGATTGAAATAGGTATAAAATTTGTGGTAAAAAGATCATTTTTATTGCGTTTATTCGGCCTATTAAAGACATCGGAAGCGTTTTCCAGAATTTAATTAATGTATTCAGTTTATTAAGTAGGGGGTCAAAATTTGCCCTGAGCATACCTTGATATGCTCTGGTAATTTCGATTCCCAAATATTTAAATTTTTCTGTAGCTATTTTAAAAGGGAATTTTAAAAGATGTGTTGAATCTTTCGGTTTTATTGACATAATTTCACTTTTATTCCAATTTATTCTATATCCAGAAAAAGATCCGAAGTCTTCAATTAAATTTAATATATTTGGTATAGTGATTTGAGGTTTTGTAATATACAATAATATATCATCCGCGTATAAAGATATTTTATTATATGAATCTTTAGTATTATATCCATGAATATCAGGGTGTATTCTAATTTTTTCTGCTAGCGGTTCAATAATGAGAGCAAACAGCTGTGGTGATAATGAGCATCCTTGTCTATTTCCCCTTGATAGTTGAAATTTCGAGGATAATATGTTATTAGTAAGTATTCTAGCTGTAGGTTTGTTATATAGTAACTTAATCCATAAAATAAAATTCTCTCCCAGTTGAAATTTTTGTAATACTTTATCCATATAATTCCATTCTACTTGATCAAATGCTTTTTCAGCATCCAGCGAAATAATTGATAATTCTTGATCTTCAGATTTGTGTGAGTGCATTATGTTGAGTAGACGTCTCATATCATTAGAGGAGTATCTCTTAGGGATAAACCCTGTCTGATCTGGGTTTATTAATTTACTAATGTATTTACTTAATCTTCTGGCTAATGTTTTCGCTAATATTTTTTGAGCTGTGTTTAACAATGCTATAGCTCTATATGAGCCAGGTTCTTCTAAATCCTTATTTTTCTTAGGTATTAATGTAATCGTTGATTCCGCTAATGTATCAGGTAGTATTCGTTTTTTAAAAGCGTATTGGTACATTTTTTGTAATCTTGGTATTATTTTATCATAAAAGCTTTTATAAAATTCATTAGTAAATCCATCAGGGCCTGGTGTTTTTCCATTTTTTAGTGAGTTTATTGTATCTTCTAATTCCTTAATTGAGATTTGTGCACCCAGTTCCTCTTGTTCCTTCAGCTCTAACTTTGGAAGATTACAGGTATCCAAGAACTTTGTGATATTATTGGAATCAATTATCGTTTTAGATGTATACAAATTCTCGTAAAATTGCGCAAATCTTTTATTAATATCCTTCGGTGTTGTTAATAATTCCCCTTTATCTGATTTGATCTTTGGTATAGTATGTTCCTTTTCTCGTTTTTTTAGCTGGCGAGCCAAAAGTTTATGCGGTTTATCCCCAAATTCAAAGTGCTCTTGTTTTGTAATTTGAAAAAGTCTTATAAGTTTGGCAGATAATAATTTATTTAATTTAAATTTTAAAATTATTATTTTATTATGTTTATCTATTGATGGATCTTTAGCATTATCTATATCCATTTGTCTAATAAGTTCTTCTAACTGTCTTTGTTCATTCTTATTCTTTTTATTTTGAAAAGCTTGATATGAAATTATAATACCCCTAATGTATGCTTTAAAAGATTCCCAAAGTAAAGTAGGCGATATATCTGAAGTATCATTTGTTTGAAAAAAGACCTCCATTTGTTCTTTTAAATATATACTCGCTTGTGGATCTTTTAAAATTTGAGAGTTAAATCTCCAGAATGAATTATTCTTAGACAATCCTTCCAGTTTTAAAAAGAAAGTTAGTGGAGAATGGTCTGAAATTGAATTTGTATGATATATTGCATTAGATGTTTGGGGAATTAATTTTGTATCCAGCAGAAAGTAGTCTATACGTGAGTATGTCTTATGTACCATTGAGTAAAACGAATATTCCCTGCCAGTTGGATTCACAATTCTCCAAACATCTGCTATATTAGTGTTATTTATGTAGGTATTGAGGAGTTCCCCAGTTTTCGATTTCATATTCCCTCTCTGTTTTTGACTTGATTTATCTAAGTACGGATCTAAAACACAGTTAAAGTCTCCGCCTATTATAACATTTTGATAGTTTGACTCTGCAATTATATTGAAGATTTTATTGAAAAAGTGGGGGTTATCAAAGTTAGGGGCATATATATTTACCAAAGTAAGTGGAGTGTCATGGATTTCTCCATTAACTATTAGGTATCTCCCTTCTATATCTGTTATAATATTCTTTGCTTTAAATGGTATACCTTTTCTTATGATAATTGACGTGCCTCTAGATTTTGAAGTGAATGAAGAGTGGTATGTTTGACCTATCCATTTCGCCCTCAGCCTAACTTGGTCCTGAGGTTTTAGGTGTGTTTCTTGTAGGAAGGTAATGTCAGAATTATACATTTTTAGCTGAGCTAATATCTTACCCCTTTTGATAGGTTCGTTAATACCTCTTATATTCCAACTACAAAATGAGATTCCTCCTAGGTTCTTTTGTGTGGTGTCATGCATTTTGAATAATTATAGTACCTTTGAATCTTGTGGTGCGTCCATATCCCAGGTCTTTAGGTATTGGGGGAGTTTTTGAATTATTAACTTTTGTTGGTATGTCCATATTATTCTTATCACTAAACAAGTGCAGACCATTTCGAGATGGTTAAAACAGGTTCTGGCTTGTGCAGGTGTGGACACTGACATTTTTAAATCTCACTCCACCAGGGCTGCATCTACGTCAGCAGCGAGGGTAATGGACGTCCCTCCCGACCACATCCTAGTGGCTGCAGGATGGTCAAATCAACAAACGTTCCAAAGGTTTTATAATAAATCTAATGCCAGACCGGGGTTTTTTGTCAGTTCCATTTTAGATTCTGTTTTATAGTTTGCCCTTGGATGAGAGGTATACTATTATTTTTCTTTGCTCATTAAAGCATCAGCATATTTAAATCTATGTCATGTCTGAATGCATTAATTATTTTAACTCATCCTTGGTCAATTGATGCAGTGTGTGACGCATGGACTCGTATCCACAGCATGAAACCACAGAGCTTTAAAATCTTCACATAGTCACTCACGTGACTCCGAAGTAAAATAGTAAGATTAAACGAGAACTTACCAGTTTGAAGTTTGATCTTTATTTTATGAGGAGTTACGATGAGCGATTACGTGCCCTCCGCTCCCAACCCTCATATTATAAAGGTCATCTGGTAGTTCTAGTTCTCTCCAATCTTACTATGTTCAGTTCAACAACTGTTATCTATGATTTCACACCGCTGCTTTGAAGATTGACGCGCATGCGGGCTGACGGCCTTCTTCACGTAATCGCTCATGGTAACTCCTCATAAAATAAAGATCAAACTTCAAACTGGTAAGTTCTCGTTTAATCTTACTATTATGCTGGTGGCTTTGCCTATGCAGTGTGAAGCGTAGATGGAATGGACCTATCAGTTAAAGCTTAATTTATACATTAGTTACTGAATGGTTCAACCACACTCAGTTGCATTTTAGTTCAAAACTCAGCATTAATTGGCATCATCAATGATAATATTTTGTGGAACTCAAGTGAAGCACAGTTTTGACAGGCAATACTCAACTGAGCAAGTCTAACTTATTCTATTGAGACAAAACTTTTTGCAATCGGTTTATTCAAAGGGAAATCAGTATTGATCCATAATATTTAAGTACATAAGTAAAATTAAGTAGCAAATTTGGTCAAGAAACATCTACTCAATTTGATTTTATTGTTTAAATAGTTATAGCATTTAAAATCACAAGGGTTCTCCACTTTAACATAAGCATATTCTACCTGGCTGTGCAGTCAATGACCACAAAAAATAATTGTTTTCATTTTCTACCTAAAACTGCAGAATAATGTTAGTAATTTCCCAATACTTGAGAAGTCGCTCTTCATGTGTGGTCCTGGAAATTAAATGCAGGAGCACCTCACTGGATCCAACCATATCGATGGCATCCTCTGGCAACAGGCCTGGCTTGCCTGCTGTGGACACAGGAAGCCCGTCCTCAAGAAGGAAGCCACCGAGCCTGGCCGCTGCTCATCCCCGAGGACCAATAAACCAGAGAGTAGGGTGGAGAGAGATGGTGGTGGCAGCGGACGCAAAGAACAAAGGGCCGGTAAGAAGAATCGCGATCTTATCTGCAGTGTCCTCATGGTTGGCTGCGGGATGCGCAGCATGGGACGACAGTTCACTGGCCAATATGAGGATTCGGACCAAGGCTGGAGTCCTTGCACAGCCTGGGTGTTGACTGGATCAGGCGCTGCATTAAGAGACTTAGCGCACAGACCGGACATGGGCTGCAGTGGGACAGAGCAGTGGTGGAGGACATCGACTAATTTGCTTGGCCAGGCTGATCCCGGGACAACAGGGCTTTATGGCCAGATTCACTAAAGCAACTTAGACTGTGAAAATGGCTCAAAATCCTGTACTTCTATACACTTTGCTTTCTCCCCATAACCGTTGACACGCTTATTCATCAATAATCTATCAAATGAGTTGACTTCCACAGCCATCTGTGGCAATGAATTCCACAGATTCACTACCCTCTGACTAAAGAAATTCCTCCTCACCTTTCTAAAGGTGCGTCCTTTTATTCTTTTATTCTGAGGCCATGCCCTCTGGTCCTAGACTCTCCCACTAGTGGAAACATCTTCTCCGCATCCACTCTCTTCCAGGCCGTTCACTATTCGGTAAGTTTCAATGAGGTACCCCCTCATCCTTCTAAACTTTGGTGCAACCAATTGCAAAGCAGGTAATAGTTGCTTATGAGATTTAAAAAAAAAACTATACGTGGAATAAATTGTTGAAAATCAGTATGTTTGATATTACAGTTAATGTTTGTTAATGAGGACAAAAGCTGGACTGACCACATACAGCTGAATGGTAATGTTTGCATTGCTCACTTTGTGTCCAACGCCTTGAGGCTAGTCTTGTTTGCAGACGACACAAATATTTTTTTTCTGGGGAGAATTTAAAACAACTACTGGACAAAATAACAAAAGAAATGGGCAAACTGAAAACATGGTTTGACAGGAACAAAATATCATTAAACTTGAGCAAAACCAAAATAATGTTATTTGGTAATTGCAGAACAAATACACAAGCAAATATAAAGATAAATGGGGTTGAAATCGAACAAGTTCATGAAAATAAATTTCTTGGGGTTATAATGGATGATAGAATCAGCTGGAAATCACACATTAAACATGTACAATCCAAACTATCAAAAAGCATTTCGGTATTACACAAAGTTAAGCAGGTTCTGGATCACAAATCACTCCGCATTCTCTACTGTTCACTAATCTTACCCTATTTAAATTACTGTGCAGAAGTCTGGGGCAATAACTATAAAAGTTCGCTACATTCATTAATTATTCTGCAAAAAAGAGCAATACGTATTATTCACAAGGTCAGGTATCTGGGTCACACTAATCCATTATTCTTACAGTCAAAATTATTAAAATTAGAAGATTTGGTTGCATTTAAAACAGCACAGATAATGTTTAGGGCCAAAAATAAAAACTTACCTGGAAATATACAAAAATTATTTAATGTGCGAGTGGGGGGTTATAATTTAAGAAGAATATTTAATTTTAAGGTACAAAGAGTCCGCACGACCACAAAAACATTTTGTATTTCGGTCTGTGGAGTAGGATTGTGGAACAGTTTGAATGTGGAATTAAAGCAATGTCCAAACATGAACCAGTTCAAAATGACATACAAAAAACTTTTTTTCACAAGGTACAGGGATGAAGGGGATGGTTGACAAACAGGGGTAAATGTTTATTTATTATTTTATTTATTATTTATTTATGTCTTTTTGTTACTTCATACATATTACTTGTATGTGTATATCAGTTGTATGTATATATATATGGCTGTATGTATCTCTAAAAATTGTCTGGGGTATTATTATTATTAATTAATTAATTATTAAATATGGAAGAAGGGTTTAGGGAGAAGGGGTGAGATTAAATAAGTTATTCTTCTTCTCACTCCTTTTCGAGCTTGTAAAGAAAAAGTGTTGGACATTTAAATTTTGCATTATGCTTTTCATTGCTTTGCAAATATTGCCTGGAATGTCCAATGTTTGACTATTTCGATTTTGTTGTTGTTATTTATTTATATTTATGTCTTTACTTGTTCGGAACAAATAAATAAATAAATAAATAAATAAATAAATAAGCAGGATTTGCTCAAGGTTATTATTCTAGCTGAGGGTAAATTTAGCGTGTGACATGATGAAACCAGCAGAAATTGCATCTTCTGTTGCCTGTGCGTGGGTTTGACACTTGCTACTAACTATATCTTTTATCAGCCCACAGGAAAATAAAACTCCGTTGAGAGTAAAATCAAAAGAAAGATGTGAATTATCGGTTCTGCAAATATTAATATCTATTTTTATCCAATGGCTTTTTATCTTAATATGAATTTGAAATTTGTTCCAAGAATGCAGTGGAAGCTTTGACAATATTTGACAAATTATAGAAGTGGGTGTCAACTATTTAAATATGTACCAGAATAACTGATCAATCATGAGCAACGGTGTTTTGATTCTAGACATAGATTTTCAAGCCTCCATGAAACAAGAGTTAAGTACTGAATGCATGTGCAGTTGTCTTGGCTGGAATTCAGGCATTGGTATGATTCCTCTCCTAAAATTATAACATGGAGCGTCTGCCCTGCTGGGCTTGTGACGGCTTCAGTCTGAAAGTAAATGGCTGCTGACACATCGTCTCCACTGATTTGACCAAGGAGCTTCTTGTGGAAAAGTGAAAATGTTTCTTGTTTTCATCAGTCGAGAATGCACATGCTCAGCTTCCTCATTCACTTTTGAAGAAGACTGTTATTATGCAGCAGGTAATAACTTTATTTATTTATCCACTTCATCACAGATTTCAAAAATAATTTCATTTTCTAATCATGGTGGAACAATTGAATCCAATGAATGTTTCCTATTTCACTCTTGATTAAGTGGGACAGGCGGCAACTCTGGAGGGAAGGAATGGGTATCGTATCGGGTCAAGACCCATCTTTAGTGATGTTCATTTTTATGTGATATAGCACCATGTACATTGGAACTGTCCAGGACTAGAGGAATGCTCTAAAAAGTTACAAGCTCTTGACTAATTTAAAGGTCACCTCAGACAGCCTTAAGGGCCTGTCCCACTGTATGAGGTAATTCAAGACTTCTCCCGAGTTTCCCCTGATTCGAACTCGGAGAATTACGGTAATAGCCGTTCATAGGTACTCGGGGCTCTCGTGGACATTTTTCACAGTGCTGAAAAAACTTCACGAGTTACCGCGTTTCCCGAGTACCTGCCGTTAGCATTACGAGCCGCTACGAGACATCCACGAGCTCCGACGTAGCCGCTACGTACATTCTACGTACTTACCACGAGTTTGATTTTTTTAAAACTCGGGAGAGCTCTTGGATTACCTCATACAGTGGGACAGGCCCTTTACCTAGAACAGCAGTAAGAGTAAGACAAAAGCAGAAAACCTGAGAGTTGTAGAAAGGAACTGGAGATGCAGATAAACTGAGAAGCCTGATTTGCTGAGTTCCTCCAGCAGTTTATTTTTGCTCCAGAAAAGCTGAAAGTTTGATTAGTATTCAGTGTAAACCTTGTAGAGGATATACTGTTGAATTTTTGGAGGTAAATTCCTTGTGATTGTAGGCCGCTAGGTGTGACTACAATTTTGCAGATATTGTTTGTGCTATCAAAGTAAATCTACTTGTGGTGCATTATAATTATTGTGCCAGAGTTTCTTTTATTTAGTACTACTCCAAATGTGAAGTATGTGCTGTTAAATTCTTTTTAACAATTGTAATTTACTGGGCTGGAGTTTGTTTGTTTGTTTGCAGCTCTGACCATAGGAAGTCACACATCCTTTGGCCAGGAAAGGGTGCATGATACAAGGATGGGAAGTAGGGGAATTGTGGGGCTAGTGTGATATCACTTTCCTATTTACTGGACAAGTCATAAAAAGCAAACAAATAGCAAGTCAAAGTCCCAAAGTTAAAGCTCAATCTCAGAAACATGGTTTAGGATCCTTGAATGATGCCTCTTTCTATGATATGCCACTTTGCTACTCACTGATGCATTACAGTGTCAGGAATAGCTCAACAGGCAAAGTGGGGAATGATAGACATGCAGTAAATAAAACCTTTGTATTCATAAGGCACTCAAAGAGTTCACATTCATAAAAGCACACAAGCCTCACCAGGTATCTCTGTGACAACACCCTGTTGTAGATATCATCCCTTCACGAGGTTGCCTTCCAGCAGTTTCTTCATTTTGCTTCTTCTTCTTGCATATGGCGTGCACAGCCTAAAGGTGCAAGTCAACTTGTTCTATTTGATCTATTTGTTTGTGCACGTCGGGTTGATTGCATTAGTCGAAACAGGGTGAACCACGTGAAGGTTGCAATCTTCCACCCCTCTTCATTTTTGATGAATGTGGAACCGCATCATTTTGTGCAGCGTTTGTTCTGACATTTCTGCACACTTCATTTTGAGGGAGAATCTTTTGAACTGCGATGTGATGACTGGGATTCCGGGTTGCTTGAGCGTTGTTTGCTAGGGAATTGTTCATTACTCTACCTGCTTGTGAGTTGTCCTTTAAATAATAAAATAATAATATGACTGCTTGTGACTGTCCCTTTAAATAATATTCAATTAAGGCAAGGGGGGAAATGTTAAAGATGTGTAGGGCATGCTTTTTACACAGAGGGTGGTGAGCGCCTGGAACTTGATGCTGGAGGTGGCTGTTGAGGCAGATACAATAATTGCATTTCAGTGATTTTTGGACAGGCGAATGGAGGGATATGGATAATGTGCTGGCTGCTAAGAGTTGGTCTTGGCATCATATTCAGCACAGACATTGTTAAATGCTGCATCACCCTCATTGACTCACTCCAGAAACACATTTTTTAGCGTTGTGCAACTTCCAGTGCCATTTGGGTAACCGCAACATCGGAAGATCATCTTCTTCTTACACCAGAAAATTCAATTCTATCAATGACTGGAGTTAATTGGCTCAGAATTTGTTCATAACAAGAAGGGCGCCATAGTGGCGCAGTGGTAAAGTTGCTGCCTTACAGCGCCAGTGAGCTGGGTTTGATCCTGACTACAGGTGCTGTCTGTACAGAATTTGTACGTCCTCCCTGTGACTGCATGGGTTTTCTCTGGGTGCTCCGGTTTCCTCCCACACTCAAAGACGTATAGGTTTGTAGGTTAATTTGGCTTCAGTAAAAATTGTAAGTTGTCCCTAGTGTGTAAGACAATGCTAGTGTATGGGGATCGCTGTTTGGCGAGGACTCGGTGGGCCGAAAGTTCTGTTTCCACGTTGTATCTCTAAACTAAACTAAAACTAAACTAAACAAGTTAGCACTCGTTTTTTGGACATCATGCAGGTGTACTTCCAGGTCTCTGTTTTTAATCTACGATCAGTTTTAAATCGGGTATTTGGATAGGTATTGATTGCTGAAGCAAATTACATTATCTGTGTGCCATTCATAATTTGGTACTTTTCATATGATACAAGTCCCATATCCAAACCATAGATATCCGGAGTTCCTTAAAATTTGCTTTCAAATATGTTTCATTGTATAAGATACATACATCTTATGTTATTTGCGGGTTTGCTGTATTTCATTCATATTAATTATTTGTACTCTATTTCCAGAATTAATATGAGGGAGGAATTACTGAAGAACTCGGGCAACATCCAGGATCACAGTTGACACATCATCTAAATTTTTGTACTGGCATTATTAAAATACGTTTCGAGGCATAATAAACGAAAAACTTCATTGCACAGACTACAAGTTTAAAATGAATTATTTCGATCAAAAAATTCTGTTTGGAAAAAACCCCAAAGAAAACAACAAAAGAAATGAACCTGGTGCTAACTTTGTATCTGAAATATGGTTCAAAAATCTCTCGAATAACTCGAATGCAGACTCAAATTTTATTTCAGACAACACATTTAGGAGTATAGAGACCGGTAATCAAGTTTTGGCAGAGGATCATGGCCAACTTAAAGTAAACACTAGTCCCTCTGGGATTCTTGCAGATCCTGATTCTATAAATAATGATCAGCTTTTCGAACCAGGCACCATCACGACCACAGTAAAGACATCATTTGAATCACCATTGTTTCTCAAGGGTGATGATACTCTTTGTGATTCCTCTGGTTCTTACCATACTGCTGCGGGCTCCGATATTGGAGAAAATCTTAGTGATTGTAGTGGGCCATACGAGGACTTTGAAGAACTCTCTCCTGACCAAGACGAAAGTCAAGAGATTTCACAGCGTTTTGGTGCTTCACAGAAAGAACAAAGTGATGACTGGTTAAACAGTTCTGAAATTGAGACCAGTTTAAATGATTGCTCACTACCACCTCAGTTTAGCTGCAGGGAAGAACAAGAACAAATATTTGTGAGTAAACATAAGATGGAATTGCTTGAACTAAATGCTGGGGGGGAATTAAATGGTGATATAAAGCCCTTTCAGTTACATAGCAGAAATGTGCCCGATGTTAAATCTCATTACAAAATGGATGTGGGATTAGCTGTAAAAACTGCTGATGAAAAGAATTCCTTTGGGTATGAAATCACATCTAGCCCTCAGGAAGAAAAGAATGCTTGCAGTAGCGATGTGGTAAGTAATGATTCTTTATTAACTACGCACAGCAATTCAAGTGCTGAAGGAGAAGTCAACAAATCATCTGAATGTGATCTAACAGGGCTGGGCACTGATCTAAAGAACTGTAAAGGAAATGGAGACCAACAGGTTCATTCGTCAATCACAGCTCAAAATAGCAAAACTGCAGAGAGAAGTAATGGAGTGCAGCTGTCGAGCAAACAGGAGGCTGAAGTGAGTATGCATGCTTCTCCAGGCTGTTATCTACATCTTGGTTTAAATGAACTTGAAGAAATGCCTCAAATAGATAAGTTTGAAGAGAGTGCAAAAAATAATTCATGTGCTAATGGCAAAAGGAGATGTGCTGAGAGCATGAGTGAATCATCTAGTTTTGCAAGTGAGCTAGATGAGACAGATTATGAGGTTCGAAAATTAACTGCTCTGGCTTTTCGAAGTTTGTCCTGTCCAAATGATAATTATCTCCACATTTATAATTCTGGGGGTTTCATTGATTTCTCACCGGCTTTGTCAGAGGAATGCCACAATACAAAGAGTGTGTCGGTTTGTTCTGAGCCAGACTTCGTGGGCACAGCTGGTGAAACAGAGGAGTGGGGTCTGGATTCCAGTTATGCACCCTATGCTTTATATGCTGGAGCTGAAGAAAGTAATATGTTTCTTGATGATCCATATGACAGAATGCAGTTTGAATGCATCGACGTAGCTGTAGAATCTCCAGAGAAAGGCAAAGATGTCAGAGCAAGCAGAACTGTCCCAAAACGTCAAATTGAACTCAGGAGACCGCAGAGAAATGAATTAAAAATCTTTACTTCAAGTAGTGCCATCAATTCCTATGCTTATGTTGGTCTTGGAGATGAAACTGGGAATGAAGAAGAGTGTTTGGAAATCATTGAAAGGACGCCTTATATAGAAAACGCAGTAAGCACAAATATCAAAAATAAAAATAGAATTCATAAGCAGCCACAAAGAGCTACATCTATAGATGGGCCTACACCACGAAACAAATTTGCATCCAGCCTTTTATCAAATGTGATATCAAAAAAAATGCTGTATGAGCAAAATCTCAAGACAGAGCAGGAATTCAACAGGTTTGCCCGTTTCCCAATCACACGTAATGTGAGAAAGAAAGATCGAGCTCTTTCTCCAATTGTCTCACAACAAATACACCATGAAAGTTCTGCTTCAAAATCAGAATGCAATAACTCTCAAAATGTTGCTCAGAACAATTTGAGAAAGAATGGTTGTGAATTAACTGGTGATAATGCAGAGGAAAATGAAAAATGCTGTTACAGTTCTTTAAGGTGCGCAGGTGGTCGAACTATCGGTGGACAGAACAACATCACCCCTGATTGCTGCACAACCAATGTACTTGAGAATTACAGAGACACACATATGGACAGCCAATATGAAGCAAGTGCTGAAAGAACTCCGGGAATGAGTAGAGCAAAATCATGCCCCATGTTTAATAATCCTAGCATCAATGTATCTTGGGAAGAGAAGAACCTAACTTCTTCATGCACTTCAGTAGGTAAATATAAAAATGGGAGTTGGCATAATACTGAAGAAAATCCAGAATCAGACCATACCATACAATGTGAATTACCATCGTATGAAGATAAAACAAGCGACATTCAGTTAAGTAAATCTTCACACCAAATCAACGCTTCAAGGAATATTCTTGCGCTAAAATCATCAAAGATGCTACACAACTCTCCAAAACCAAAAGTTCAAAGAACAATCTCATGCTGTGTCCCAAAGACACATTCTCTCACACCAGAATCCAACACTTCTGATCTTGACCTCAACAATCAAACACTCCCTGTTTCACCTAAATTCAACTGTGGCATGGAGAAAACTAAAGTTTCACGTTGTAATATTGAAGACAACATATCCATCAAAAATAAAACTAAGTGTCCTACTTATGTTAGGGATGTGAAAAAACTTGGTCAAAATAATAACTGTGGATTAACATTCTGTGCTACCAAAGGTAAATGTGATGTACCCGAAGAGGTTTGTAATCCATCCATTATAAAGCAACCACTTCCAGAACCTCTGAACAAGGTCTCAATAGTTGATAGCATTTCGTCACCGAAGTTTATTCAACGTCAGTCAATAGGTAGGAAAGTTGCCAAAGATGATAACAGCTATGTCACAGTTGGCAGGAAAGATTTGATAAGCACGGAAAGTTCAGAAACATCAAGATTATTTGCTTCTGACTTCAAATTGCCAATTCCATGTAAAAAGCAAGAAAACAAGGGAACTTCTGCTAAAAGAATATGTAACCAAGACTACTTCACAAAGGACAATGAGAATAATGTAGCTGAACCTTTGAATGCTTTCCCAAATATAGTAACATCTGAAAGGAAAATGCATGTCAAAACAATTTCAAATAATAAAGAGTCTAAATCACCACCTATGAAAGTCCAGTTTGAAGAAGAAACTCTGAAAGCCGGTTCAGCCAAATTTATGTTGAATAATAGAATTACTGATTTGGTAACGGGAGAAAGTAATCAACAAAATCAATTCCTTGAAGGACTGGAAAATCTCAATGCACACTCCAGTTCAACAATTGATGCTACTAACTACGCATTGACCGAAAAACAAACTGATCGAGAAATTGAAAATGAGCTAGAAGGGAAAGAAATGTTAGCAAATCCTAATTCAAACAAAGAAGATATACAAATGGAGCTATACAAGGATGAACCTGGAGAGATTCCAGAAAGAATACAAAATCATGAAGATGAAAAGGCTACTTGTACCAAAATAGAAATGCAGAATCACCCACTCGGGGTTATTCGTTACAATATTGAGCAGCTTGATCTGTCAATTGGAAAAAGCAGTCCTCAAGGTGATAATCAAGATAAGTTGAAGAGCCATAATGGACTCTTCTGTAATTTTGCTGGAAGCAACAAAAGTATAGGAATGTCACTCTGGAAAGATGATCCTAATAACAATAGATTGGAGAATCAAAATGAAAGCCTAAAGATATTATCTTCCAATGACAAAGAAACACAAACACCATCAAGAAAAAGTAAACATAAAAAAGAACTTAAATTTAAACTGGAAAATCAAAAAACCATGGAAAATTCAACAATAGACAATAATGGCTTTGAACAATTATGTGAAACATCTAAACTGAAAAGAGGAATTCAAGTCAATTTAAAAGAGCAGAGCGAACTCATTGAAAATTCTGCTCCAAACAAAGATGACAACAAATTGTTACTCAATTATGTTGAAGATCAGATAGCTCTTGAGGGAGGCAATCTGAATAAACTGGCTTCAGAAAGCAAAGATGATAAGAATGTAAGTGATATGCAAAGTGGGTTGCCAAATGAAGCAAACTTTTTATTTAAATCTAGTTCAAATCCTAAGGAAATAAGATTATCACCCGTCAAACATAATCTTGATGAAGGGATCGATGATGGAATAGAAAGTCAGAAAATGCTAAATCGCAAAGCAGACATCAAATTACAAGCTATTAAAACTAAGAACAATGATCTTGTAACTGAATTTATTGCACCCCAAAACACCGATAAAGTTGAAATGCTACCAAGAGCAGAAAGTGCTAGATTGACAGTTGTAAGTGAATTACAACTGAACAAAGATAACAATAAAATGTTGATGGTTTCAGAGGAAGAAAAACAAAATCCTTCTAAAGAGTGCTCTGAGTCCGGCAATATCAAAACTGTAGATGAACTGCTTTCATCTTTGAAAGTCCAGATCCCAAATGAAATCAATGTACCAGTTATAACCATCTCAAACAATGTTATTCCTGTGGAGTCATCCAATAGTTCTAAGACTATAAAAATTTCAGCAAATACATCATTTCCAGAAACTGAAGGTCAGGATGTTCATAATGAATTAGAAATTTCAGCTGCCATTCAGAATGCAGAAGTTAATAAGCTACTGGCTTCACAAACTCCTTCATGCTTCACAGATTTGAATGTGAAGTCAATCAATTCTAATCATCCTGTTGTTAAATCATCCAACAGTGCATCTCATGATCAAGAACAGCAACCCTCCTTTGAATTGAAAATGCTAGCAATGAACAAAGCTGTCACGCAAGATCCATCTCTTACATCCGCCCCAATAAATTATCTTTTCATTCCTAATGAAGAACACAAGCCACGTGCGTCTCCTAAGAAGCAAGTGCCTGCTCCTCCTCATTCTTTAATTCACAAAGCAAGCACTAGTCCTCGCCAGCAAAACTGTGAAAGTTCAAATCCTCAGGAACAGGAACAACAAGCGTTGCCTCACCAGTGCCTTGGGGAGATGTTTTCGTTTGATACTTCTCTGCAGCATCCATTCTATGCCTCTTCTCAGGTACCAAATCAAGCAGAGTCTCATTTACTTCATTATACGCCAACCAGCCAAACTCCAGACCATGTGGAAAAATGTTACCGAGTGCCTCAATCACCTCACTTGATGGACAGTCCCCGGCTGCCTTACTTCCAATATCCAGAAGCTCACAAGAAAGTGCTTATTGATCCAGAGACAGGAAAGCATTACTTTGTTGAGGCACCGATGCAATCTCCACGCAAAATGCTGTTGGATCCAGAAACTGGTTGTTATGTCGAGGTGATAATACCTCAACAAACATACGGTGGATTTTATCAAACATCATTCTCCCCACACGTTTTATATCCAAATGCCTTGAGGCCTTCATTTATGTCAACAATGCAATATTCTGATTTAATCTCAACACCTCTTGTGGCATACCCCGGTCCACATCCTGGGTCCTCTGAAGTACAAAACCAATCGTGTCCAAACAGCACAACTGTGAGTGTGACAGAAATGCCGGATCATAAAAAGGACATGCCAAAAAATCATTTTGCTGAAACTAATTACATGGAAAGTACATATTCAACTCCAATGAATGTGCCTGTAAATCCTAACCCAATTCACACCTCTGCACAAGTAATATCCATCCATTCAAAATGTCGTGCAGAAGTTAAAGATAACTCTCGTGTTTGAGGAAAGAACAACGTTGCCCATGATGAATCTATGGATTTTACTGAGGGAGCATTCTCCACCAAAGTTAACAGAACAATGTTAAAAGGACATGTAGCTTTGTCGTGCTGAATGTATGTATTATTTGCAGGTGTTGACTGACGTGCATTTAAAAAAAATCTATATGCTTAACTACCTTTTGAAATATTTATTATCAATGTTCCCTACAACAAAATGCTAAAAGTGAAAATGTAAATTAAATAAAAAGGTTATGTTAAACCCTTTAATTATAATTTGAGAGATCTGACTATTGAATCAACCATTTTGTTCTGGAAAGCAATTGCAATTAAAGAGTATAAATCTTAAATAATGTTAATCCCTGGCATACACACTGGACTCGATGATAATGATAACGGTGATAATGTATAAACTCTGTGCAGATAACACTTGTAGTCAGGATTGAACCCAGGACTCTGGCGTTGTGAGGCAGTAACACGTCTGCTGTGCCACCCTAAATTATATGGACCGTTCATGTAAGGGGTGTCAGGAGGCAGCATCAGCCGCAGTAAAGGCTAAATACATATTTTAATTTTGGGGTGGGTTAGAAGAAGCAGCAGAAAAATATTTTTACATCGGTGAACAAAGGATTAATGCAAAGGGAAAACTTATGCTTATTCTATACCTGATCACTTTACTCCCCCGTAACTGGGGTGCATGCACTCCTGTGGGGCCTCCATATGTTTCCTGGTGACTTCGCTCTTTGTGGTTATTTTAAGGCACCTGATACACTTTTACATTTTACACTGCAGTTATTTTTTTACATCAGAGCCAAGGCAAGGGGGATTATTTACTAAGAGGAGCATAGCACACAGATCTGATTCTAATGACACTTTCCGATAGGTATCATTAGGCAACAAACAGCAGTAGGAATGCCGTCAAAGTTTTGTCACTTACAGGGTTCAGTTAACCACTGCCCTGCTGAAAGAGGTTAATAAAACGCAGGGTTTGGATTAATTCTTTGGCCTTGAGTTTGGCCTTACAGGACAATAATGGAGCTTCTGATAGTTCTTTCTTCATATTTCTCAATATTGACATTTAATTTTATTTCAGCTGGGTGGATTTTTGTTTTCTTCACACCAGAAATAATCTAATCGATAATTACTTACAAAATGTAAATCATTCCACTGAAACCAGGCTGACACCACCATCTATAGAATATATATACCTGTTAATGTCCACATGTTTTCAGTGGGGTTTGAGTGAATTTGATATTTGTTTGTGGCTTCTTAAGCATTTTTCATTTGCAGGTCCATGTTCAAAACATTCAATTTTCTTGAAGGCTACAACTAGAGGGCATAGATTTAAGAGCCAGTGCTTGTTGTAGAGGTTGGTACAATTACAATGTTTAAAAGGACAGGTACATGGATAGAAAAAGTTAAGAGTGATATGGGCTGAATACAGGTAGATTGACTAGCTTACACATATATCTTAGTCGGCCTGTATGAGTTGGGCCAAAGGGTCTGCTTCCGTGCACTATAACTCTAAGGGATAGAAACTGGATTCAGCTTTCTTCCATTGAATGGGTCCACAACATGAAAATGATGGCTGTTAGAGACCCAGCATATTTTCATGTAGTGCAATACTTTGCGACCAACCTGGTACAAAGTTAAATCCTTCACCAGGTGACCAGATGACTATAAAAATGACTATTACCTTTTTATGCAGGTAAATATAGAACCAAATATTTTCATTCTTGGTTTAGAACTCCTCACTTAAAATGGATCCTCGATATTGATGTGTTTGGTCTAAACAGCACTTGTCAGTGATTTATTTTCCCTTTAAAAACTTTCTGCTGAAGTCAGGAGAAGAGGAGTATTCCCACTGCACAGTCTTCCCAGCGGCAGCTGTCACCCAGTGATCAATACTCTCTTCCACTTACATCTGTGAAGGCTGCTGCTAACTAGGCAGGAAATCTAAAATTGGACACAACACTCAGATGCATTTTTTTCAGGAAGTATGGCAGTTGTGAGAAAGGAATCCAAGTGTGGCCAAAGCTCAGCTTTGGGTGAGATTGCCACAGACCCCTCAATCATTTCTCGTTAGATTTTAGTGCCGAACGCCTCTTCCATTTGTGATGCTTAACTTATTGTGTGTGAGAAGTGAAAAGGCAACAGGAAAGATTTAACAAAATCCTGTGGCATGGGAATGACAAATCTACAGTTCATCAGCTTGAAGGGCTGCTAATCCAGCAGTGTTAAGGTGCCTTTGTACCGTCTCTTGAGTTATACCATCACCTGCATAGTAATTTGTTCTTACTTTTAATAAAGAACACCATGTCACATTCTGTGGGATCTAGGTGAGTCAGTCTATGTGATGTTTCTGAACTATTCACTTGTACAGTGTAGAAATCCAACATTTTGGCAACATACTTCAATTCTCTAAATGTTTGATGCTTACAAGTGTTGTCTGAGTATGGAGGTGCAATACAGCTCCTACATTCACAGTATTTTCCAGTCAGTGCCTGCTCTCGTCTGTGAGAATGAAGGAAACATACTCGTGGTAGCTTTGTGAGGTATTTGACAGCTGGTGCCGTGGTTGAAGAGTGCAAATGTTACAAAGAAGGCACGAGGTGTGTGGTTACAAGTGTTTTAGTAGTTCTGCGAAGTGGAAGTGGGTGGAGTAATAATGGGAAGAGTGCAGTGTAAATCATTAAAAGAGAGTGAAAGAAATTGGGGCAGGAGCTTGGTGTGAGTTGTTGCAGATTTGAAGGTTTGTGCACAGATCAATTAAAGAGCTATTAGTCGAGAACTGAGATATAGATCCATAAATCAGTTGACTCCTGCCTTGATAACCCCGGTGAGATTAGTGCATTTATTTTGGTGTTGCTGCTGGGTCAATGATCCTGATCATTTGCATGAGGAGATCCTGTCATCACCTTATAAGGTGTCCCTTCTCTGTGTAAATGTCAGTGTTACTTGGGAAGACATTTCGTGCCCTGGGGTACAAAGCCCTTCCTCTTTCTTCCGACCCCAAGTGAACCTTCAATGGTAAGAACCAAAGATCCTATAGCGAGCAAGATAGTCCACTCGACGAAAAAGACGTAGTACGGTCATGGGCAGATTCATGGGTAATTTAAGGCCCCATTTCCGTAACCGGCTTCCGTCTCCGCACCAAAGATCCCATAGGATAATAGTGCGGAGACGGAAGCCGGTTACGGAAACATCCTCGTAAAAATAAAAGTTATTTGGTCAAAATCTTCTCCTCATTTTCAGAATTTTAATTTATTAACACAAACTGTTCCCCCGCAACGTTGATTACACTACGAGTCGGGTTGGGTCCGGTTACGGAAATGGATGAAAAAAAGGCCACGTTCCGTTCCGTTGCGTACTACACGTCAGCCCATTGCATTTAGCAGGAGTGGTCTATCTTGCTCCGCTATAGGATCTTTGGTAAGAACTAAGATGATCAAACAACACATTTGCCAGTCATGTTGCTTCGGGTCAAGATCTTCCTACTGCAGACTCCTTTTGAATAGATGCAACGAGGCCATTGTCCAACCCAAGCTGTATGAATTGTACAACTTGTACATTGGTCATGAATACTGGCTCCCAGCATGAATTCCCATTGTCTATCTGACTGCGTAAAGTGATGCATGTAAATTGCATCCACCCCTTGGGCGACTTTTTTCAATCTTACTGCTTTGTATTATCCTCACATTAATTCTTGTTGGCCCTGTAAACAAATTAGTCATTGACCAGAGCCAGTACTGCTTTTATCTGATTGTGAATGTTGTAAGTAGATATGTTTAAAGCTCATGTATTGACAAAATCTTTGAAATTCAATGACAGCTGCAACTTGGGGGTATTGCAATTAAAGGTATGAATAATTAGTGTATGCCAGTGATATCTACATAATTGGTGCCGAGAATATAAAATATATAAATAACAAAGGTTAATGCAGCTCAATTTTCAGTGATGTGTATGCTAACAGAAATGAAACTGAGTTGTTTTATTACAATTAAGAGTTTATTTTTAAAATATATTTAATTGGAATCAGCAACATCATTTCATTAATGCTGAATGGTTCTTAACAGCTACATTTTTACATCTATTTGTGGCAATGTAGACCTTGGCAAATGATTAAATGTGAAACATTGAGTTTTGTTTCAGGTCCAGTGACTCTGTGTTCTTGCCGTCACTGTTAGCAGTAACATTAAGTAATCAGGATTGCATTGTTCTAGACAACAGCGCGTGGGCAAGGATATGGCAGTGTCCATTGTTGTAGTCCACTGATTCCTGGCTGTTCTGAAGGGAAACGATCAAGGTTATAGGATAATCGTGTGCTGTGCTTTTGAGGAGATATTGTATTTCTCCCGATATAACCATTCTATTGTCTCATTGTTGTTTTTTAATCACAGAACTTGTTACAAATGTGGATTCTTGCTTAGAAAGTCACTTGCATAATGCAAATAATGTTCATTTCAGTTTAGTTTATTTTAGAGATACAGCATGGAAAGGGGCCCATTGGCCCACGGAGCCCATGCCAACCAGGGATCCCCTAACACTAGCACTATCCTACACACACAAGGGACAATTTTCCATTCATACCAAGCCAATTAACCTACAAACCTGTACACCTTCGTAGCGTGGGAGATAACCAAAGTTCACGGAGAAAACCCTCACAGGTCACAGGGAGAACGTACAAACTCCATAGGAACTTGGGCAGGATCAAGTTCTTGGTCAGGTCTAACACCGTGGAGCTGGAGGCCTTGCTCCAGACTAACTTGGAGCCCCACCGCGGGGCGTGGACTTACATCGGAGACGATTCCTTGCCTGGGATCGACACTCCAACCGCAGCCTGCGTGCTTTAACACCAAGGGCTTGCAGTCTTTGGAGAGAGCGAGTTGGGAGCTTCAACGACACAGAAGGTTCGACAAGCCCCGACCCGGGGTCAGGTCGCCTGGCGCGGGGGAGCTGACATCCCCCTGATACAGGAGCTTGATCACCCCGACGAGGAGGGCCCGCCGTCGGCTACGGGAGTCAAGATCGTCCCGTCAACGGAAGGCTCGAGGCCCCCGACCGCAGGAGAACAATGAAGGGAAGAGATTGAACTTTCTTTCGCCTTCCAACAGTAAGTAAAGTAAAGTAAATTTATTTATATTGCACTTTTCAGTCGATTTCAATCAAAAGCCAAAGTGCTTTACAGGGAAGACTATCCATACAAATAATAAAAACGAGGTAGAAAAAAATGACACAACACACTATAAGAAATTCAACACGAACATCCCCCCACAGTAGAATCTACACTCTCCACTGTGAGGGAAGGCACCAAAATGTGAGGAATGTGGAGGAATTACTGTGGTGGATGTTCATGTTAAAATGTTTTTTGTGTGTTCTGTTGCTTTTTATTAGTATGACTGTATGGCAAAACAAATTCCTCGTATGTTGCAAAACATACTTGGCAAATATAGCGTGATTATGATCAATCCTCGGTCCCTGTTGCTGTAAGGCAGCAGCTCTACCGCTGTGCCACCGTGCCGCCCCATTTCTGGATCATTCTAGGGTCACCCTTGGAATTTGACTGGGAAACTCCAGGCATAAATCACTCTGAAAGACAAACGTGACATCCATATCAAGGCACCCATGGAGAATTAGTAATATTATCCCAAGAACAATCATCATTGGACAACTGAGAAATTTGGGACAATTTGGCCTCCCCAATGCTTAGATGTCCACTAGGTAAAGTCAATGCTTCCCTTTGGTTTCCCCAAACCACCACCTCCTCGGCAACACTGTGCACCTCTTATCCCACCACCTATCAATGTTGCTACCAACCCCATGAAAACCAATCATCATCACTATGACTCTTTCCAGGTTTTCAGCTCTGAATTTCTTCTCACCCACTGCCAATTCAAGCTGTCAGCTATCAGGTTCCACCACATACCTACACACTATTACAGTGACCAATCACCCAGCCAGCGAGCATGTCTTTTGGATGTGAGAAGAAACTGGAGGCTCCAGGGTAAACCCGTGCAATCACAACGAGAACACGCTAACTCCAAACTCACAGCAAGTGGAGGTCAGGATCAAACCCGGGTTGCCGGTGCTGTGAGGCAGCTGCTTTAGTAACTGTCTTACAGGACTCTCCAAGGGAGATGAATTACTGAGTGTGGATTGAGAGAAGCAATGGTTGGAAATGCAGTCATAATTTCCCAATCCATTCTCAATTGGAAGGGTATTTGCATCCTAGCTCAAAGAGGGTTTTAAGGTCACTCTCGCAACTATAGGCCTAGCAGTATAATTTTTGTGATGCGGAAGATGCCAGAAATGATTGATGAATAGGTGACGTTTCGGATCGAGACCCTTCTTGAGACCCAAAACGTTACCTATTCCTTTTCTCCAGAGATGATGTTTGACCCGTTGAGTTACTCCAGCTTTTTGTGTCTATCTTTGGTTAAAACCAGCATCTGCAGTTCCTTCCTTCCATATAGCTTTCTAATATGATAGGCTTGTATATAATTGTGTGTGTACCCCTTTAAGGATTGTAACCACCTATTTTCTGTATACATTGCAATCTATAGGACAAAGATTAAAACATCCTCTACTTTTCTGCAAAGCTGGCTGCATGACTTGTGAAGTAAGCATACAGCACTCTTTATAATTAAAAACAAGTTATTTGTGAGTTCCATTGACTGGGTAGCTTCCAGCATTCTAAAGAGTAAAGTTGATTATGATATCCAAAACACTGTTTAATGAAACTGTGACTATGATTCCCAACTGGTTCATCCAATCATTATGTAAATAAAATTCCCCAATGACTATTGCAGTGTCCTTCAAGCATGCCCCAGATATTTCCCCTCCTCTGCTTCGTCCTATCTAGGGGTCTCATTTTTGGGGTGCCAAGAGACTACCCCCACCGGTGACTTCTCTCCCTGCTATTCATGATTTCAACCCAAACCCAAACTAAACCTACTCCACATCACTATCCTCTATATTGCCATGCAACACCGTTTTATTATCTACCTGGATTAACAAGTCCAGCCATTTCCTTCCCCTTGCAGCCTATTCTTTGGAACATAGTGAAACCTGAAATATTGAGCAACCTCTCCTGGTCACCCTGCAACCATAAATGTGTAATAGCTATTAAATCTCTGCTGTCAACTCATACATTGTAAATGCTATGTGCGATCATATAAAAACCATAATGCTTATTGCAGTTTTTATTGATCATTGATTTACTATTTTCTGCATACTCTGTTTAAATTTTCTGCTCCAACTTATACTGTGCCACTTCTCACATTTCCTCTTGGAGCCTTCCTGGTCTTCTACTTAATTTAATTAACTTAATTTATCCACAACACTATTTATGCGACATGTCAGGACACTTGTCCCAGCACAGCTCAGGTGAAGGCCATTCCAATAAACTGCTCTCTTCTTCCCCACTGCTGGTGCCTGGGTCCCATGAATTGGGAATTTCTACCACACCACACTTTGTGTCAGGCATTTACCAAATCCTATTTTCCCTTTGTCAATTTGCACATGGATCAGATAATCTGGTGGTTACCATTATTTTGGTTCTGCTTTTCAATTTTGACACAAGCTGCTCATGATCTCTCGCCACAACCTCTGACCTGGTTCTACCTATGTTGTTCGTAGCTATGTGGGCTACAACAATAATATGCTCCTCTTCTACTCCAAGTTCTGCTCTACACAGAAGAAATGTCCATAACCTTACAGTGCATTCAGAAAGTATTCAGACCCCTTCACTTTTTCCACATTTTGTTACGTTACAGCCTTATTCTAAAATGGATTAAATTCTTTCTTTTTTTATCATCAATCTACACACAATACCCATAATTAAAAAGCGAAAACAGGTGTTTAGAAAATTTTGCAAAGTAATTAAAAATAAATAACTGAAATATCACATTTACGTAAGTATTCAGACTATTTACTCAGTACTTTGTTCAGGCACCTTTGGCAGCGATTGCAGCCTCAAGTCAATATGATTAGTTTTAATCTGCAATTTGAGAAGGAGAACGTTAAATCGGAAGTGGCAGTGATGCAGTTGAACAAAGGGGACTATGAAGGCATGAGAGGGGAGCTGGCCAAAGTAGACTGGAAAGAGATCCTAGCAGGAATGACGGTGGAACAGCAATGGCAGGAATTTCTGGGCATAATCCGGGAGACGCAGGATCATTTTATTCCAAAAAGGAAGAAAGATTCTAAGGGGAGTAGGAGGCAACCGTGGCTGACAAGAGAAGTTAGCGATAAAATAAAACTAAAAGAAAAGATGTATAACACAGCAAAGAGTAGCCGGAAGCCAGAGGATTGGGAAACTTTCATAGGACAACAGAAGGAAACAAAACGGGCAATACGGGCTGAAAAGATGAAGTACGAGGGGAAGCTGGCCAGGAATATAAAGAAGGACAGTAAAAGCTTCTTTAGATATGTTAAGGGAAAAAGAGTAGCAAAGTCAAATGTGGGTCCCTTGAAGGCAGACACGGGTGAAATTATTATGGGCAACAAGGAAATGGCAGAAGAGTTGAATAGATACTTCGGATCTGTGTTCACTGAGGAAGACACAAACAATCTCCCAGATGTACTGGAGGACAGAGGATCTAAGGGGGTAGAGGAACTGAAAGAAATTTTCATTAGGCGAGAAATAGTATTGGGTAGGCTAACGGGACTGAAGGATGATAAATCCCCTGGGCCTGATGGTCTGCATCCCAGGGTCCTCAGGGAGGTGGCTGTAGAAATAGTGGACGCATTGGTGATCATTTTCCAATGTTCAATGGATTCAGGATCAGTTCCTGTGGATTGGAGGATAGCTAATGTTATCCCACTTTTCAAGAAAGGAGCGAGAGAGAAAACGGGGAATTACAGACCAGTTAGCCTGACTTCGGTGGTGGGAAAGATGCTGGAGTCAATTATTAAAGAGGTAATAATGGGGCATTTGGATAGCAGTAAAAGGATTAGTCCAAGTCAACATGGATTTACGAAAGGGAAATCATGCTTGACTAATCTTCTGGAATTTTTTGAGGATGTGACAAGTAAAATGGATGAAGGGGTGCCAGTGGATGTAGTGTATCTAGACTTTCAGAACGCCTTTGATAAGGTCCCACACGGGAAACTGGTGACTAAAATTAGAGCACATGGTATTGGGGGTAGGGTGTTGACATGGATAGAAAATTGGTTGGCAGACCGGAAGCAAAGAGTAGGAGTGAACGGGTCCTTTTCAGAATGGCAGGCAGTGGCGAGTGGAGTGCCGCAAGGCTCGGTGTTGGGGCCACAACTGTTTACCATATATATTAATGATTTGGAACAGGGAAATTAGGAGCAACACTAGCAAGTTTGCGGATGACACAAAGCTGGGTGGCAGTGTGAACTGTGAAGAGGATGTTAGGAGGTTGCAGGGTGACCTGGACAGGTTGAGTGAGTGGGCAGATGCGTGGCAGATGCAGTATAACATAGATAAATGTGAGGTTATCCACTTTGGCGGCAAAAACAAGGGGGCAGATTATTATCTCAATGGGGTTAGGTTAGGTAAGGGGGAGGTGCAGCGAGACCTGGGTGTCCTTGTACACCGGTCACTGAAAGTTGGTGTGCAAGTACAGCAGGCAGTAAAGAAAGCTAATGGAATGTTGGCCTTCATAACAAGAGGATTTCAGTATAGGAGTAAAGAGGTTCTTCTGCAGTTGTATAGGGCTCTGGTGAGACCACATCTGGAGTATTGTGTACAGTTTTGGTCTCCTAATTTGAGGAAGGACATCCTTGTGATTGAGGCAGTGCAGCGTAGGTTCACGAGATTGATCCCTGGGATGGCGGGACTGTCATATGAGGAAAGATTGAAAAAACTAGGCTTGTATTCACTGGAGTTTAGAAGGATGAGGGGGAATCTATAGAAACATATAAAATTATAAAAGGACTGGACAAGCTAGATGCAGGAAATTTTTTCCCAATGTTGGGCGAGTCCAGACCCAAGGGCCACAGCCTTAGAATAAAGGGGAGGTCATTTAAGACTGAGGTGAGAAAAAACTTTTTCACCCAGAGAGTTGTGAATTTATGGAATTCCCTGCCACAGAGGGCAGTGGAGGCCAAATCACTGGATGGATTTAAGAGAGAGTTAGAGCTTTAGGGGCTAGTGGAGTCAAGGGATATGGGGAGAAGGCAGGCACGGGTTATTGATAGGGGACGATCAGCCATGATCACAATGAATGGCGGTGCTGGCTCGAAGGGCCGAATGGCCTCCTCCTGCACCTATTTTCTATGTTTCTATGTTTCTATGTTTCTATATGTCTTTTTGGGTATGATGCTACAAGCTTGGCACACCTGTATTTTGGTAATTTCTCCCATTCTTCTCTGCAGATCCTCTCAAGCTCTGTCAGGTTGGATGGGGAGCGTCCATGCACAGCTATTTTCAGGTCCCTCCAGAGATATTCGATCGGGATCAGGTCTGGGCTCTGGCTGGGCCACTAAAGGACATTCACAGACTTGTCACAAAGCCACTCCTGTGTTGCTTGGCTGTGTGCTTCGGGTCGTTGTCCTCTTGGAAGGTGAACCTCTGCCCCAGTCTGAGGTCCTGAACGTTCTGGAGCAGGTTTTCATCAAGGATCTCTCTGGACTTTGCTCCGTTCATCTTTCCCTTAGATACATAGATACATAGAAAATAGGTGCAGGAGTAGGCCATTCGGCCCTTCGAGCCTGCACCGCCATTCAATATGATTATGGCTGATCATCCAACTCAGTATCCCGTACCTGCCTTCTCTCCATACCCCCTGATCCTTTAGCCACAAGGGCCACATCTAACTCCCTCTTAAATATAGCCAATGAACTGGCCTCAACTACCTTCTGTGGCAGAGAGTTCCAGAGATTCACCACTCTCTGTGTGAAAAAGTTTTATCTCATTTCGGTCTTAAAGGATTTCCCCCTTATCCTTAAGCTGTGACCCCTTGTCCTGGACTTCCCCAACATCGGGAACAATCTTCCTGCATCTAGCCTGTCCAACCCCATAAGAATTTTGTACGATTCTATAAGATCCCCTCTCAATCTCCTAAATTCTAGCGAGTATAAGCCGAGTCTATCCAGTCTTTCTTCATATGAAAGTCCTGATATCCCAGGAATCAGTCTGGTGAACCTTCTCTGCACTCCCTCTATGGCTATAATGTCCTTCTTCAGATTTGGAGACCAAACTGTACGCAATACTCCAGGTGCGGTCTCACCAAGACCCTGTACAACTGCAGTAGAACCTCCCTGCTCCTATACTCAAATCCTTTTGCTATGAAAGCTAACATACCATTCGCTTTCTTCACTGCCTGCTGCACCTGCATGCCTACTTTCAATGACTGGTGTACCATGACACCCAGGTCTCGCTGCATCTCCCTTTTTCCTAATCGGCCACCATTTAGATAATAGCCTGCTTTCCTGTTTTTGCCACCAAAGTGGATAACCTCACAATTATCCACATTATACTGCATCTGCCAAACATTTGCCCACTCACCCAGCCTATCCAAGTCACCTTGCAGTCTCCTAGCATCCTCCTCACAGCAAACACTGCCCCCCAGCTTAGTGTCATCCGCAAACTTGGAGATGTTGCCTTCAATTCCCTCATCCAGGTCATTAATATAAATTGTAAATAGCTGGGGTCCCAGCACTGAGCTTTGCGGTACCCCACTAGTCACTGCCTGCCATTGTGAAAAGGACCCGTTTACTCCTACTCTTTGCTTCCTGTTTGCCAGCCAGTTCTCTATCCACATCAATACTGAACCCCCAATACCGTGTGCTTTACATTTGTGTACTAATCTCTTATGTGGGACCTTGTTGAAAGCCTTCTGAAAGTCCAGATACAACACATCCACTGGTCCTCCCCTATCCACTCCACTATGCCCTTGATCTCTCCCAGTTCCTGCCACTGAAAAACATCCCCACAGCATGATGTTGCCACCACCATGCTTCACCGTAGGTATGGTATTAGCCAGGTGATGAGCAGTGCCTGGTTTCCTCCAGACGTGACACTTGACATTGAGGCCAAAGAGTTCAATCTTGGTTTCATCAGGCCAGGGAATCTTGTTTAGGTGCCTTTTGGCAAACTCCAAGCGGGCTGTCATGTGCCTTTTACTGAGGAGTGGCTTCCTTCCGGCCACTCTACCATAAAGGCCTGATTGGTGGAGTGCTGCAGATATAGTTGTCCTTCTGGAAATTTCTCCCATCTCCACAGAGGAACTCTGGAGCTCTGTCAGAGTGACCATCAGTTTCTTGGTTACCTCCCTGACCAAGGCCCTTCTCACCCAATTGCTCAGTTTAGCCGGGCGGCCAGCTCTATGAAGAGTCCTGGTGGTTCCAAAGATCTTCCATTTAAGAATGACGGAGGCCACTGTGCTCTTCGGGACCTGCAATGCTGCAGAAATTGTTTTATACCCTTCCCCAGATCTGTGTTTCAACACAATCCTATCTCGGAGGTCAACGGACAATTCCTTTGTGTTCATGGCTTGGCTTTTGCTCTGACATGCACTGTCAACTGTGGGACCTTATATAGACAGGTGTGTGCCTTTCCAAATCATGTACAATCAATTTAATTTACCACTTGGAGAAACATCTCAAGGATAATCAATGGAAACAGGATGCACTGAAGCTCAATTTTGAGAGTCATAGCAAAGGGTCTGAATACTTACGTAAATGTGATATTTCAGTTATTTCTTTTTAATTACTTTGCAAAAATGTCTAAACACTTGTTTTTGCTTTTTTATTATGAGGTATTGTGTGTAGATTGATGATAAAATAAAAGAATTTAATCCATTTTAGAATAAAACCCCTGTCTCACGGTGCGAGCTGACCCACGAGGTACCCCGAGCTTAAATTTAAGTCGTGGTAATCACGTACGATTAACGTAGCGGGAACGTCGGAACTCGTGGACGCAACTTAGCGACTCTTGGCGCTAACGGCAGGTACCCGTGACACTTGTTAACTCTTGGAAAAATTCAAACATGTTTAAACTTTTCCACGAGTAAAATGTACTCTTGAGGTTAAAATTTGAAACATTTAAACACGTTGTAAGAACGTAGTGGCCCGTGCGTTTACCTTAGTGACTCATGAGTCTACCGTGGGAACTCTTTAACTCAGCGGGCAGGC